>APFE030339113.1:57647-69644 GCA_000404065.3 Pinus taeda
TATATATTATTTGCCTTTGTGTCAAAATGAGTTGAAGATCTATATTATTTGAGTGTGATGGAAACTTTCATCCACAATGTTGTGGTCTTTTAGATAAATTTTGAGTCGACGAACTTCTTGGTAAATCAACACACTAAAAATTTGTTAGCTAAAACATCTTTGAGGTATTTTCTATCTACATAAGAAAATTTGTGAATAATTTTAATGGGAAAACCCTATGCATTATTTAAATAATCAATATTGTTGAGGAGCTCACCAACAATATAGAAGTCATTAACAGAATTCATCTTAAGGTACACTGAAATTAATGGCATTCTAAGATTTTGAAAAAAAATCAATAACCAAAACTCTCATGGACCACATTACTATTAAAATGAATAGTAATGAAATTGTGTATGTTCTGGCATCATTGGGAAGAGTGTCATGGCATTTCTTCAATTAGTTCTTTGACACTGAGAGTAAGACAAGAGTTTCTTATTCATTTACCTTTCATAATTTCATTTTAAGGTCCTTTTCATTGAAACATTTTACAGATTTAATTGTGCAAGACAGTAGTTTCATAGAGCTGTGAATCTATGAGGGATGAAGGATGTGTAGAGAACGAGGTGCATAGGGAGGTTTATTCTGCAAACACAAAATTAATTCAACTATGAAGATAAACTTTAATTTGTAATGTAACATGCAGTCATTATAAGGATGGCCAGTTTCAGACCAGAAAAGAGAGGTTTCTTAGTATTCAAGGATTTTGAATACTATGTACATTTGTGATTCCACATTTGTGGATTAAATACTTATTACTATTTCGTTTTAAATGAGAGACATTAATTTACACCAAAAACTTTACTAGAAACTATTAATCACTAATACAAAAAAACATCTTTTCTTATACTCCTTAAAAAAATTTGATTAAGAAGAATGTTTCAATTTCGTAAAACTTACATTCATTCAATAGGCACGATCGAATATCCAAAATGGAAACATGCCAAAGTGTTTTGACCTTCAAATCAAGGTTTGTATAAAATAAAAACATTTCAAAACATTTTGATCTCCAATGGGCCACCGACACAAAACTAAATCTCATTCTAAGCATCTTAGTCTCTAGGTTATTACCAAGGGTTTGGGAGCATTTTATCATTTCCTACATCCAAAAGATATTTTTTCATAGCATTAATAAAAGATAGATGAAATATTGGATCATTGACCAAAGTATTCATTTCCTTGTCCAATAATTTTTTTTATGCTTTCTCAGCATGCAATATGACCATTTTCTCCAAATAAAACATTCTAATCAAATGTATTTTTACTATTACAATCCCCATTTCAGGGACTGCCTAGGATCGCAAGGCCCTGACATAATCACAGGTCTCTCCCATAATTCCTATTGGGTTGACATAAATGGCGCAATTGTGACTTGTCATGTAAAGAATCCTCTCGAGCAGAAAGGGTCCTCTCCTTTCTGAGCCACTTGGCACAATTAGGTTACCATCGATAGACGAATTCCCCTTCCATTTTTCCAACTTTGGTTCTCCTGATGTTGTCTCCATAATGGTATCATACTAGATCAAAAAATAATATAGGCTCTTCCTCACTACACGCTCTTCATTTCTTCCATTTCATTAACTTCTATTTATATTAATATCATATCTTTATCTATCCCTCATGCCATTCTTGTATTGCTCTTTTTATCACAATTGTGGGTTTTTCTAATCTGATGAACTCTCATAAACTCTAAAATTTCCTCTGATGGTTCTATGCTAGATTCACTCCCTTGGTTGGTGTTTTATAACTCTCATAGTCATGCAATACTTTCTCTTTGCCATAGATGATGATTACATTGGCTTCAGAATTACTACTTCCATACCCAAATCACTACGCTTTTGTGGAACATGTGTGAAATAATTTTCAATTTAGCTCGGAAGGATGGCACACATGTGCCACCTCTCAAAGTAATACCAATTCTTGCTAACATTATCCTCCTTTGAACATATCACTTTGATATCCAATCGGTCGAAATGGTGTTTTCTATGCTCTTTTCAGCTGCCAACATCTCATTAAGGGATAATATCAATTGCTTTATTTCAATTCAATGGTGTTTTCTATGCTCTTTTCAGCTGCCAACATCTCATTAAGGGATAATATCAATTGCTTTATTTCAATTCAATTGTCATTGCCATAGTAATGATGGCAGTTCCTATTACATTATTTACTATCACCCTAACTCATGCCTAAGTATTTAGCTAAAGAAAATTGTTGTGCGTCGTCAATATTGAATCCGAGGCATTGTGACAAAACAAATTCTAGATGGTAGTCTTCATGTTTATGATATACAATCTATCTAGGGATGTGGAATAAATCCATCATTGTGTTGCCTTTCCCATGAATGCAACAACTTCAAAGCACTCACATTTATAGCTATAGTGAGCAGAAGAGTGGCCACTATGGCTGCACAGTGGGGGGATAAAGTTTGTATACAGTGGTTATCAAGCTGGCTAAATTTTTTTATAAGACTTTGGTAAAAAAAAAAATGAAAATTTGTTTTCATTTTAATTCAAATTTGTGCAAAGAAAGTTACGACATATTGTTCCATGATGAAAATCCCATTTCTAGACATTTTGAACAACTTATGTGCAAGAAAAAACATCTAGTAATAACTTATCATGAACATATAATAAGTATAATGAAATACGGACAAATAGAATGTAGATGGATGTAGATAGATGAAACCATGTGTAGACATATGTTTAAGATATTTTTTTGGTTCAAGAGTATTTGCAGTGAAAGGTTTTTTGAAGCAATATGCCAATTGGCAGACAATGAATATGATGTTCCCGAGTTACGATGCGTAATTGCACAGATTTTTTGCAATGAAATCATGCATAATTATTCATTTGTATTAAACTGCATAGAAAAATACATGAAAAAAGAAGCAACTATGAAATTCCCTAGAATAGTAAATTGGTTGGGATACATTATACAATTAGCAACGCCATTTGAAAAAGGGAAGAAAGATGGTGGCCTTATTTTTATGATTCAATACGGTATATATTGAATATAAATATATACATATGGTTTGTCCATATGTTGGTTTTTGTAGCTGAATTTTGTGTGTTCGAGAAAGACGTAATGATAGTCCATGTTATGCAATTTGGAACGAGTGTAGGTCATTTACATTAAGAGCCTCTGGAAGAGATAGTACAAGAGAAAAAAAAAGTTCATGTCATATTAAAGGAGTTAATAAAGAGCAATATATAGAACAATATAATAAAAAATATAGTAAGATTAATGTTAGTTGATTTGAAAACATGAACATATATGAAAATTTCATATAACTTGATATAGAGATTATCAATGCAAACAAGATATTGTGATTATCATTGAATTAAATAAAAAAACATGTAAGAAACAAGGATGTTTTTGAAACAAGTGTTGTTAAAAAACTATACAAGCCATTAAATTATAGCTTTAAAAACATCAACATAGATGAATATACTATGAAACTTAATACAAATCATGCCAACGTAAGCAATAGGCCACATTGCTTATTTCATCAACTCAAAAAATACATAAGAGATATTAATATTATCGAAACAATTCTGATTAGAAGACGATTGAAGTGACCAAACTCAATACAACATAGCAGATTTCCAAATAAACATAGATAATCGTTACAAACATTTGATTATACATTTGAAACAATGGTTGAACAACAATAACTTAAGAAAATAAAAGATGATCCTATTTATTATTATGTAATATGCAATGAAACTTGGTTTAAAAGAGATGTTATATGAAAAGAATTCAGCAACGTGTTCAAAGTGAGAGAGCCTCACCTCTCAACTCGATCTTCCAGAAACTTTGCTCAGAACTAATGAATCAAAACACAATCACACCAAATAAGATAAAAGACTCTAATATTAATAGTATTATCATGAAGCTTGATAACCTTTTAAAGATACTTACAAATATTAAAGAAAGAATGATAGAATTAGTCTACATGCATATATTGAGTTTTTCCCAAGCAATATTTATGTATATTCAGATGAAAATTTTATTCTTATAATTGCTAATAATTTTGTAGTTGTAAAGAATGCATGGTGATAAAATAGATTATAGATATCTTTTTTGGATCTGTAAGTAAGTATTACAACTCTTGTTCTACGATCTAATTATTGAATTAGATAAGATTGGTAATGAAATATGTCGAAATTGTGAATCAGCGTGGAATACTCGTATACTGTTATGAAGTATGTATGAATAAATCAACACGTAAGAGCCCGAGGTATGGGTTATCTATCATATATCTCAAATTAGATGGCCACGACCACACTTACATAAAATCAGAATGTGTTTTCACTTAATTTTAGAGTATTCTATACTTTTATATCTCTCGAATTTGTTAGAGAATGTTTGAAAAATTTAGACACTTAGAGACAATGACTGACGATGAAGTATAAATGTGCATGTGAAAGAAAAATTATTATCACCAACAAAATCCATATATCTTAAGGATATAAGTTTATAACTATGTAATGGTTTATAAACTATGGAATTTTTGGTCCTTAATACCTTCGACTATGATAGTACGACTACGATCATGATAAATGGAAATACTAGCCACAATGTATGTATGACAATGTAAGCATGGCGGGTGAAATCTTACCCATTGAATATCAAGCTGTGATTTGTATCAAATGCATTAATGTTTATTTGGTCATCAAAGAAAATGAGATCAAAATGCCTAGTCTTATCATGTTGAATGTCAATGTTGATTATTTCCTCCAAGGATACAATGTATACATAGTAAATGTTGAAGTTTTAATAAATCTATTAATTTGGACCTAAAAGACCACATCATTTGATCCAGTGTAGCCAATATATATATATATATATATTGGAGTTAAAATACATATCTTAGTAACCATCGCAAGGTTTGATGGAGTGAGTTTTAGAAAAAGTAAAGAATTATTGTTTGTATGGATCACTAAACAATAGTGAGGGTCAAAGGGTTATGATAATTACTTGTGTGGTTAAGCTTGAAGGCCGATTGATATCTTGTATTTACGCCTTTGAGCCTCTAAGGCATGCTCAATTATGTTAGTGTGTTATTGGTAGTTTTAAAACACAAACAATGCCTTTCCAATTTGATTTACAACTATTGTTTCCATTTCAATGCTGCCTTTCTACTTGCTTTGTCCACTGATATGGAGGCATTCGATCATTGATTAAGTTTCCACACAAGTTCTTAGTTGGATAATAGTTATCCTTATGGTCGTGCCCATTAAAGCGTTTAGTGGGTAATTGTCGCACCATCAACACATTCAGTTTGGATAATGCTTATCCAATTTTTCCATCTGCCCATGTATTGTTAACTCTATCTTAAAGAGTGCCTGTATCCATTATGCTATTGGGTCTCAGTTATTGACACTGGTTTTGCCCTCTGTTGTGAGGGAAATATGTGAAGTAAATTCCTAAAATTCTCTAGCAGGTGAGTTTGTTTCATTGGGGAAGAGATGGATCTGAGTGTTATTCCCTCAACCTTTTTTTTCTCTGTTTGTTCTTATTGGGTATGCTGGTAGAGGGTTGATATAAGTTCTGGCCAATCGGTCATGAATGTACTAGCCTTTGGGTAACGTGTTCCTTTTAATCCACTTCGACGAGGGTTATATGTTAGTTTGTTCAGTTCTTGAGGGTATTCGTAAACCTGAGCCCCATTGTGGCCTTTCAAAGAGAATACCATTCACATGAACCTTGACCTAGTTACTCGGCCTATATGATACCCAAGCTAACCTAGAAAGGTAGGGAGGCAAAGTGCATCAGTCGTTCTCAGTATATTGACCGAGTAAAAACAAATCCCTGAGCCCACCATCGCAAAAATTACCAGCTCGAAAGAGAATATCTATGTGTTGTAGATCATCTTGCGCTTAGTGGGTGGAGCTGAGACACGTGTGCAACCTCAAAATATAGAGGAGGATCGACAGAGCATATGGTTGTGCTCACAATGATTCTCTCATGAATTAATCAAGTTGTTAGACACGTTCCCTTTTAGGTGAAGGGATATCCCTATTACAAGCATCCAAGAGCCATCATGGTTTCCTACTTAATTAAGTTTGATTGCCCGAGTAGCAAAGGGGACAGACTTAAGATCATTTGTGCCTAACTGCGTGTGGGTTGGAACCGCACAGTGGATAGTTTTGAAGGGTGAGGGTTTTAGGAACATCAGTTATTCGACTAAATAATAGTTCTCTTCTTACGATACATAATTCCAGTGATTTTCAGATGGGTACTTAGGTACATGCGGGTATAGTTTATATGAGTTATTTTGTTTTATGCATAAATCAGAAGAATATGAATACTTTCTCCTCGAAGTTGCATGATTACATTATGCTTTGCAGGTTGTAATTTCATCATGTTTTTCATATGATGATTGTTGTGGATGAACAAGGATAACATCCAAGCTCATTATGTGCTTATGCTAAGCTGCATTTGTGCACTTACATGTAGGGATGGATTAAATTTTCATTATTTATGTGCTTTCATGTATACAATGAGCTGCATTGTGTGCTTTCATGCGTGGATGGTGTAAATTTTCACTATTTAAAATGGTTTAAAAATTGATTTAAGATACTTTACGAATGGGTATATTCAATTTCATGAATGAACGAGGAGGGATTCAATCCTTGCACTTATATCGAATTTCTAGAGTCTAAGTATTATGGATAGCTATAACAGCATTGTGGGGAGAAGTAACCCTAAAAGGTTAGGATGTCTTATATAACATAGAACCTTGCAGTGTTGTAGTGGAGTAGAGAGTAATGCAAAGGAATGACAAGAATTAACACATTGATTTTTTCAACAAGTAGAAATGGTCAACCATAAATTACTATTTAATTGTGCTACTTATTGAGTATGTGGAATTACATGCAATTAAACGGGATTTTATACCCATAGTGATAATGAGATATCCAATTAGATAACATGTAGTACATATGTAAGAAGAATATATATCATTGAAATTGATATCAGAGAAGGCTCAAATAATAAATGCCTCGACATAAAAGGAGTAAAGTGTATAACCAGCTTTATGAATAATAATTGATATATTATGTAATGGAAGTTATGAATAGATAATGGTGGTGAATAAGTGATTTTTAAAGTATGGGTATTCTATTGAATGTTTATATGGTGGATTTTAGTGGTGTGATCATCCTGGCTTGTAAATATGAATGCAAGGGTTGAAAGAAGTAATGGTGGGTAAAGAAAGTTTGAATCCTATGTTTAACTACGGTCCAATAGGTGTCTTTTTCCATATTGTCATCATATTATTTGGCCATATTAAAATTAAAATTATGAGTTGTATGATTTCCATGCATCATCTATTCAAGGACATAGCTTAATCGAATGAAGTTATACTTGTACAATATCTTAAGGGAAGAAACATTGAACCCTTACGAGGTAACTGGCAAACACAAATAGATAAAACAACATGTAATCTTTCCGTAGATCATGGCCAACATGGGAAAAAATAAAAAATTAAAGTATATAGTTGGAATCTATATAAATCTCAAGAAAGAAGTTCATGATAGTCTATCAACACTAACAGAAATTGACGGTTAATTACTTATTTTCCATCCTATAACAGATTGTGAAGATTTTCCTTAATTCGATCTATTCATAAAGTTTCCCATGAAATATCGTCAAGCTCATGAAAGACAGGTCTTTGTACGTGGTATGAGATGATGTGTTTTTATTATTTATACTTGTCTTTCAATTTAATATTTTTGTGTTGATTGGTGCATCTACATGTAATGATGCAATCCATTTTGGAATGTGGTTTTGCTGCTAGTTGAGTCGTTTAATTCATCTTATTGGGAAAATGATGCAAATATACACTATTGGATGGAACAAAACCTTACCAGGTCATTATTCAAATATTCAGTAGCAACATGCATATTTAATTAGACATGCATAGTTTGGAACCTACAGGTTTCTTTTGAGTAAAGCAACATCTCAATGATTGTAACTAAGATATGTAAGAGGCATCTACAGTGACCTAGATGCAAAGTTGTGAAGTGTATGCACACAAGTTATACAATTCATTGAATACGTGTTGAAGAAGACATTGTACATTAATAATTTTATGACCTTCACAACTAGGTCAATGGGACTGACACCCAAAAGTATATCTAGTGTAAATACATAATAGGAGTGTAAAAGCAGCTCCTAGTGCTTCTCGATTAATAGTAGAAAGACAATATTAAATACAACTCAAGGGAACATTCTCAAGTTCACTCAAATTCCAATGTGTCAATTGTTACGCAACCTAAAACTCAATAACATTGTTGTGCATATCAATCCAAGTATAGAAGGGTTTATGTTAGTAATATCTCAAAAACATGGACCTTTCAAATCTATAGAAAGAAAAAAGATGCTTCCAGTAGAATGATCATAGATCTTACGAATGTACTTCTTGTGGAAATTGATAATATTGAAATGATATGTATACGTCTACTATACTTAAACAAAGTATACATGCTTTATGAAAACATAAATGAAAAACAAATTAGATATGGTGGTGTTTGATTCATTTGAAGTAGAAATAGAGCAATTCAAAGCAGCCTAATGCGAAACGAGAATGGTACACTAGATTCAGAACATGACTTGTCTAAATTAATAAAAGAAAATTGGTGAACCAAAGGTTTCACATTAATACAGGTTATGATGATCTAAGGATCTTATGCTAGTAGTAAAATATTACATGCACCAAGTAAGGTGTGACATATAAAAGGTTCTAGGGGATGAAGAGAGAGGATAACCAACCACGCAATAGCTCATTGTTAAATCAATAGGATGCTTCAACCATATTGGATGGCTAAGTGCTAATGGTAATCGAGATTTTTGGGTACAAAGATAATTTGTTTCAATAAAATTATATCTAGGAATCTATTCAAGCTAATTGCCAATCATACAATCTGAGATGCATATTTTGTACCACTATTTCTTATCAAGCAACCTTGGATAAGTACCCCTCTCAGATTGCATTGATAGTGTTCTCTGGTTCTGAATATGAAAACATAACAATTATTTCATAAATGATTTATGTTAAAGAAGTTGATAATTGATTTGGTTTCCATGAAATGAATTATATTCTTCCACGTCATGATCTAGTCTTAAGGTGGGGTATCAACATGTTAATGACCTAGGTTCACGCCTTGGTAAACATAGTACCTTGGAAATTAGGAGATTGGGGAGTGTGATAACATTGTAACCTTCATTTATGAATAATGTATAGGTGGAAATACTTACATACTAATTGTTTGATTGGTTTTTAATATACACTAAATTATTTATGGCCAAGAAGGTGTTGGGTGTAGTGGTAAAAAGAGCAAACAAGAAATTAGAAAGCATAACAAGATTATGTGTGGAGTACTTTTGAATACCAAACAATTATTTTCTTGGCTAAAGACAAGGTTAAGATTGTTATTAAAATTCAAATATAACATTGAAGTCCATACTAGACTAACTATCATAGTCAATAGCTTGCTTTATGATTGAGCAAAGGTCATACTCCGTTATTATTAAGACCTTGTCTAGTGAAAGATTCCATCCCAAAACTCAAGTTAATGGTATTGTAAAGTTGTATTATGCATGATTATCTCTATGCTATCATTTTGCTGAAAATTTTCCTGCCACCACAAGATACATGAAAAGGATTAGCTAAATAAAAGCACTTGAATACGTTGACATAAAAAATTCCAGTTATGCTCTAGTTGCAGAAGTTGAATAGGTCCATGAATTCCTTATTATCCTATCGGCAAATTGAGCATGGTTTGATTGGACTTTCCTAAAGGTAGTGCAAATAAATAAAGGATTGTTTGGCGTTGACTTGATGAAAAAATGTGGACAAGGTACATGCCATTCATGTGATGCTATAGAAATTTGGTATTGTGTACACATTGTACGGATGGTACTATCCACATGTGGTACATATGGTAATAGTGTGGATGCAGGTAGTGCGTGAGGTTTGATGATGTGTATAGATGCATGTGTGTGATTCACAATATGTGTATGTGCACATGGTTGAGGAGAAGGCACTGGGTGGTTGTCTAGTGTGGCAATCGATCCAAAGTGCGTGAAGAATAAAGACATAAGTGGAAGTTAAGGAGTGATTAAAGGATATGTATCAATGTTTTGTTTCAATTTAGTAGGCATATGATTTATGATTCTAGTTCAGATGGTTCCATGTGATTTATGAATTTTATGGTTATGTTTTGAGCTAACGTGATGTGATATTTTTATACATGTTGGTTGGTCAAATGTGCAAGTTTGACTTGTCATGATTAATGCATGGAGACTCCAAGAAGCAAGTGTTCAGCAAGAACACAAATGCATTGGAAGAATGTGAATTTATGTTGGCATTATGATACATATGTTGTACTTGATGGCAACCCACTCATCTCAGATGATAAATTATAGTGCAGCAAAGTTATTTTCTGGTTCATAGAATTTCACGCAGAGAAAAGTTCATGCACTTTCATGCAGAAAAAATTTCCTTTCATGAAGAGAAAAGTTCACGCACTTTCATGCAGAGAAACGTTCCTTTCATGCAGAGAAAATTTCACGCACTTTCATGCAGAGAAAAGTGCACACACATGGGAAATCTTATGGTTGGTTCATGGTATTAGTCCGACAGTTTTTGATCCTATGGTTTTGGTCCGTGGTATTGCATCCAAAAGAGTTGATACCAAGTATTGGGTCCATGATATTGAATTGTTATGGTTTTTGGTCTGTGGATTGTGAAAGGCCTAAGGCTATAAAATTGGAAGGAGATCATTTGGCAGGCATCTTCTGAATTATTGAATATCTGATAAAGTGCTAGATCTAGAATATTGTGATTAGGTTATGGTGCAGATCTGGATCTGAATGAAGAAGGAACCTGAGCAAAAGGAGAATGATAAGTTCTAGTGATGGGTCAAAATCTTAAGGCTGGAATAGTGGTATCTCTGTATGATTTTTATCTGTGATATGTGGCGCACGCTTGATCTATAAATCTAATAATCTAGGTTAACTAATATCTGAATGTTTGAAAGAATGAATTTATAGATTTGTACACAGGTTTCTGAATAGTGAAGTAGCGTACATCTCTTGATTTATGTTCTAGCTGCTTCTGCTTATTGCTACAGTGTTCTGGTTTCAGAAGTGGGGTGTGATTACTATTATTATGATCTGGGTACAGTCGTCAGAGAAGTGTTTATTTTGATTCAGTTTTGATTGGTGAAAAGGTGATTGGTTGATGCAGAAATTCTCGATGTTTGATTGATGTTATTTGTGGATCCAGTCTGAAAATTTATGAAATGTGGTCCCTAGAAGGAAGAGAAGGTTGTAGTCTTCTACACGTAGCAGCCTGCGTACTAGTATCTCAACTAGTACAAGAACTAAGGTGGTTGTAGCTCCCTTCCAGGAGAAGCTAGAAAATGAGAGAGGGTTGTAGCTTCTACAGGTAGCAGCCTGCATACTGGTAAAGGACTGTACCAGTATAGAATCATTGTAAAAAGAAGTTTCTAATTGAAAAGATAGAGACACATTGTAGCAGGTGGTTTTCACCCACATTGGGTTTCCACCTTATATCTTGTGTTCTTGTGTGTGATTGCCTTCTGCTCTATTTTTCTGTTCTTGGTTACTGTTTATATGATCCTGATGCACAAATTAATGTTCAACATCTGTAGAATATTTGAAATTATAAGTTTGTATGGTATACGCGGGTTTCCTTATCTGTAGTTGCATATATATGTGGTTTTCTCTAACTGAAGTAGAGTATATGTTCTGGGTTTGAAAAAGAAAATAATTGACCAGATAATACTGATTCACCCTTTCCCCTCTCAGTATTATTTCCAACAATTGGTATCAGAGCAGGTCCTTCAGAAGAATCTTGATCACTTGAAGGAAGATCTATCATCATGAGCAACTACGAGAGAGAAGCATCAATCAGGCCACCAATTT
>APFE030339117.1:0-24296 GCA_000404065.3 Pinus taeda
AATACAAGAGGTAGAGTCGTCCAATTTAAGCATACCCTCTACCTATACTGGCTGATGAAAATCCTTCTCAGAAAGGCGATGGAGAAACTCTCAGTAGGCATGGTAGTCACAGTTCAAGGAATGCCGAATTACAAGAAGGAATTTCGAAAGGTGTAGTTTCAGCTACACAAACATGACGTTTGTGGCGACCAAATTAAGTAGCACATGCCATGTCTCTTGGTCCAAAGAGAGTTTCCTGGTATGAGTGCGAATGATCAAGCACCAAGGGAATCAACATCAAGTTAATAACATGCATTGCTTGCCTACATTCTGATAGTTTTGTTTGTATATGCAAATTTTTTTTAAATTTTTCTATGCAATTATATATGTGTGTAGAACTCTATAGTATGTTAGTGCACAAGAATCTGAAACTTATATTTCTTGGATAGAAAGACTTAAGCTTTTTTCCTACTTGATGACAAATAATGCTAATAGGTGGCCGAAAAACTTGGTTTCCCAAAGTTGAGGCCACCTAGCCAATTCTATGTGGTGTAAATTTGCTCTATAATTAATGAAAAAGAAGGATCTACCAAGCTTAAGAAAAAAAGATATAATGTAAGCCACTACTATATGGTCCAAAGTTAAAAAAAAAATGCATCAATGTTTCATAACTTTTTTGGGTTAGAATGAAGCAATGTTTGGCACCATTTAAATTGAAAGTTTTGCATTTTAGAATATAAACTAGTAGCCAAGTTTCAATATTTTTTTTGTTTTTAAATTCATTTTTCTCTTACCTTGATATGGGTTTTCACTTTTATCTAATTCTTACAAGTGGTGAGAAGTAATAGGCACAGTAAAGTTTTAATCGTCATTTGGTAAAAAGCTATTTTAAACCATAGTCTTGGTATCTTTCAATTTAAACCATAGTCTCAAAATTATTAATTTAAAAAATGATTGAAATCACAAATTCCAATAAGGGGAATTAAAAATGACAAATTTAAATACAAAAAATTAAAATCATTAATATAGAATCACATAAATTTAATAATAATAATAATTAGTTTACGAGTTAAAAAATAATAATGTTTTTATGGTAAGTTGTAGGTTTTTAATATATTTGAGAAATATATTTTATTTGTTCCGTTGATATTTGATATATTGAAATTAATTAAATTAAAAAATCAAAGAGAAACAAAATACTTAAATGTTTAATCCAATAAATATAATTATATGTGCATTAAAAATAAATAAAAAATTAATATTTTTTATTCATAAATTAATAAAATACAAGAACAATACACAAAACAAAAACAACCTTCAAATAATTGAGTAAAGCAAAAAAAAGAACAAAACAAAAACAATCCAAACAAATGCAAATGAAGATGAATAAAAAGAACTAGAAAACGAACATCGCAAAATCAAGAAAGGCTTTTAAAAAATGCAGATGAATAAAACGAACCAGAAAACAAACCATCGGAAATCAAGAAAGTACAAAAATACACGATGAATAAAACGAACTAGAAACGAAACACTGGAAAATCTAAACGAACTAGAAAACGAAACACCGGAAAATCAAGCCAGGACAAAAAAGCCAATGAGGTTGCCTTGATAATAAAGCGAAAAAGCAAAGAAAAGGATTCTAATAAAAAAATTAAGGACAAAATCAAGAAAGTAAAATGCTAAATGATTTTAAGCACAAGAAAGCGCAAAAGGTAGTGACCTTGCAGTTATAACGAAGCTAAAAAGCTTGAGAGAAAGGCAAAGAGACTAAGGATTATCAAAACGAGAGCCATTACAATAGCTTGCGTAGAGGTCATACAACCACTACAATTGCTTTAACGCATTCTTAAAGGCGTTAATGCATATGCATATGTGTGTTTAGATGTTCATGAATCTATTGTAATGTCCTTGACGCATATGCATCTGTGTGTTTAGATAGGGATGACGCTCGTTCTTCGTCCATTCTGTGCAATGGTATTTATTTGGCCAAGCGATAGAATATTCTGTGAGTGTTTTGAGAATTAAATCGACATCAATCTATTTCAACAGTTAAATGAACAGTAATGGAAGACTTAAATTCCTTGATCTATTTCGATGATCTATGCCTCCTACTTTACACTAGGTTGTTGCTCATGTGGAAATTGGCCATCTTTCAATAAATCTACCATTTCAAAAGCATGGCCAAGCGAATTCATAAACACTTCCAAACGATTTCGATGCACTTTCAAATTGTGACTTGGAACAAATCTCACTCAACTAAATTCCTTGCACCTTCTTCTTATCTCTCAAAATTGAGGTTCTCTTGTCGTTAGAGTCTAAGATTGTTGTGTTATCGAGGCAAATGTAGGCAAATTGTTTTTACAAATTCAATAGGCATCTACTTTTACAAAACTAAATGCAGTTTGTAGATTATTATTTTCAGTGTAGTTTTCTTTAACCCTATTTAATTTTATGATATTAAGACTCTTGAGTTGTTTAACTTGCATCTCTGTCATATCTAGATTTCTAATTTTAGGTAGCTTTTCTTTATACTCAGAAAAGATTTCTTGATTTTAGTTTGCTTTTATTTATATTTTACCTAGTCATTCTTGATTTCAGTTCATTTCAGCACTGATTTCTTGATTTTAGTTTGTTTTTATTTATATTTTAACTAGCCTTGTTCACAATGAAACCAATTTAGTTTATTACTACTCATGCCTTGTTCTACTCCACTCTTTGAATCCATCACGTTTAAAAATTAGATTTATAATTGAAGTTTTAGGCTTAGGAGGGAGAGAGGGAGGGGGCAATGGTGATATAGAGAGAAATAGAGGGAGAGGGGTGAATGGGAGAGAGATGATTGAGAGAGATGGAGCCTTACCTAGCCTATCTAGACTAGAATAGCTTACCAGACACACGAGACCTAGCCTAGCCTAGCTTAAACTTGCCTAGCCTATCTTAGCCTAACCTAACCTAACCTATCCTAGCTTAACCTAACATAGCTTAGCCTACCCTAGCCTTTCCTAGCCTACATAGCCTATTGGACCTACTAGGCCTACCTAGACTACCTAACCTAACTTATCCTAACATACCTTGAGCTAGCCTAGCCTAGCCTAATCTAGCCTTGCCTAGCCTACCTTACATAACCTAACCTAGCCTAGCCTAGCCTAGCCTTGCCAAGCCTAGCCTTGCCTAGCCTAGCCTAGCCCAGCCTTGCCTAGCCTTGCCTAGCCTAGCCCTGCCTAGCCTAGCCTAGCCTAGCCTAGCCTAGCCCTGCCTAGCCTAGCCTAGCCTTGCCTAGCCTAGCCTTGCCTAGCCTAGCCTTGCCTAGCCTCTCCTAACCTACCCTTTCCTAGCCTAGCCTAGCTTAACCTAGCCTAGCCTTCCCTACCCTAACCTAACCATTACTAGACTACCCTAGCCTAGCCTACGTTAATTTAAGCTTGCCTAGTGTAGCCTAACCTAGCCTATCCTAAACTAGCTCAACCTAGAATAGCCTAACCTAGCCTAATCTATCATGGCCTAAATTACCATAGCATAACCTAACCTAGCCTATGCTAGCCTACCCTATCCTAGCATAGACTAGCCTAGCCTACCTTCGGCTAGCATATCCTAGTCTAGCCTAGCCTATCCTATCCTAAGTCTATCATTGCCTAGCCTTGCCTTGCCTAACCTAGCCTAACCTAAGCTAGCATGGCTTGGCTTAGCCTAGCCTAGCGTAGCCTAGCCTAACCTAACATAAGCTACCCTAACATAGCCTAGACTAACCCATCCTAAGTTAACCTAGCTTATTATATCTTACACTAAACTATTCTATTCCAACCTACTCTAGAATATCTTAACCAAACTTACCATAGCCTAGACAAACCTAGCCTACCTAGCCATGTATAGCATAGTGTACCATAGTCTAGCCTAGCCTAGCTTAAGCATAAGTAACCTAACCTAGCTTATCCTAGTGTATCTTAACCTAACCTACGTTGGCCTAATCCATCCTAGTTTATCCTAGCTTAAACTAACCTACCCTAACCATACCTATCATATACTAGCCTAGCTTAGACTTACGTAACCTGACCTACTTGGGCTACTGAACCTAACCTATCATAACCTTGTATACCTAACTTACCTAGCCTACCTAACGTATCCTAACCAAGCCTATATGGCCTATGAGACCTACCTAGCCTAACTAACCTAATTTATCCTAACACAACCTAACCTAGACTAGCCTAGCCTAACCTAGCTTAACCTAGCCTAGCTTAGCCTAACCTCCCCTAACCTATCCTAACTGAACATAGCATAGCCTAGCATAACCTCCCCTAATCTAGCCTAACCTAGCATAAAACTTAGTTTAGGCTAACTAGCGAACCCTACCTAACCTACCCTAGCCTACCCTAGCCTAACATTGCCTAGCCTAATCTCTCCTAACCTAGCCTAGCCTAACTTAGTCTAAGCTAGCATAACCTAGTTGAACCTAGGTTATCCAAGCCTAACTGAAACTAACTTATCCTAGCCTAGCCTTACCTAGCCTAAACTAGCCTAACCTTTACTAGCACAACCTAGCGTAGCCCAACCTAACCTAGCCTAACATACCCTTACCTAGTGAGTGTAACCTAGCCTAACCTTGCCTAGACTAGCGTAGCCTAAGGTAGCCTAGGGTAGCCTAGCCTTGCCTAGCCTAAGCTAGGGTGGCCTAGCTTGGGTTAGCCTAGTTTAGTGTAGCTAAGCCTAACCGTATATAGACTTGCCTAACCTAACCTAACATAGCCCAACCTTACCTAACCTAGCCTAGCCTAACCAACCCTAACCAAGCCTAACCTAACCTAGCTGAGGCTAGCCTAGCTCAACCTAAGCTATGCTTGTGTAGGCTGAACAAGCATACCGTAGCCTAGCCTTATTGGAATTAAAATGACAAATTCGAATAAGGGGAATTAAAAATAAAAAAATTTAAATACAAAAAATTAAAATCATTAATATAGAATCACATAAATTAAATAATAATAATTAGTTTACGAATTAAAAAATAATAATATTTGTATGGTAATTTGTAGGTTTTTAATATATTTGAGAAGTATATTTTATTAATTGTATTGATATTTGATATATTGAAATTAAAATAAATTAAAAAATAAAAGAAAACAAAATACTTAAATGTTTAATCAATAAATATAATTTATATGTGCATTAAATTAAATAAATATGATATTCTAAATAAATAAAATTATACTTTTTTTATATTTATCTCATAAATTAATAAATACGAAATAGAAGAAAACTACACAAAAAAAAACAACCTTAAAAAAATGAGGAAAGAAAAAAAAATGAACAAAACAATAACAATCCAAACAAATGCAAATGAAGATGAATAAAAAGAACGAGAAAAAGAACACCGGAAAATCAAGAAAGGCTTTTAAAAAATGCAGATGAATAAAACGAATCAGAAAATAAACCACCGGAAATCAAGAAAGTACAAAAAGACACGATGAATAAAACGAACTAGAAAACGAAACACTGGAAAATCTACACGAACTAGAAAACGAAACACCGGAAAATCTACACGAACTAGAAAACGAAACACCGGAAAATCATGAAAAGACAAAAAAGCCAATGAGGTTGCCTTGATAATAAAGTGAAAAAGCAAAGAAAAAGATTCTAATGACAAAATTAAGGACAAAATCAAGAAAGCAAAATGCTAAAAGATTTTAAGCACAAGAAAGCGCAAAAGGTAGTGACCTTGCACTTATAATGAAGCTAAAAAGCTTGAGAGAAAGGCAAAGAGACTAAGGATTCTCAAAACAAGAGTCATTACAATAGCTTGTGTAGAGGTCATACAACCACTACAATTGCTATAACACATTCTTAAAGGCATTAACGCGTATGCATCTGTGTGTTTAGATGTTCATGAATCTATTGTAATGTCGTTGACACATATGCATCTGTGTGTTTAGATGTTCATGAATCTATTGTAATGTCATTGATGCATATGCATCTGTGTGTTTAGATAGGGATGGCGCTCGTTCTTCGTCCATTATGTGCAATGTTGTTTATTTGGCCAAGCGATAGAATATTCTGTCCTTGACGCATATGCATCTGTGTGTTTGGATGGGGATGGGCTCGTTCATCGTCCATTCTGTGCAGTGATGTTTATTTGGCCAAGCGATAGAATATTCTATGAGTGTTTTGAATTAAATCAACAACAATCTATTTCAACAGTTAAATGAACAGTAATGGAAGACTTGAGAGTTAAATTCCTTGATCTATTTCGATGATCTAAGCCTCGGCCTCCTATTTTACACTAGGTCGTTTCTCATGTGGAAATTGGCTGTCTTTCAATAAATCTACCATTTCAGAAGCACGGCCAAGCGAATTCATAAACACTTCCAAATGATTTTGATGGACTTTCAAATTGTGACTTGGAACAAATATGACTCAACTCAATTCGTTGCACCTTCTCCTTATCGCTCAAAATTGAGGTTTTGTTGTTGTTAGAGTCTAAGATTGTTGTGTTATCGAGGCAAATGTAGGCAAATTGTTTTTACAAATTCAATAGGCATCTACTTTTACAAAACTGATGAACTTTGTAGATTATTATTTTCGGTGTAGTTTTCTTTAATCCTATTTAATTTTATGATATTAAGACTCTCGAGTTGTTTAACTTGCATCTTTGTCATACCTAGATTTCTAATTTTAGGTAGCTTTTCGTTATACTCAGAAAATATTTCTTGATTTTAGTTTGCTTTTATTTATATTTTACGTAGTCATTCTTGATTTCAGTTCATTTCAGCGTTGATTTCTTGATTTTAGTTTGTTTTTATTTATATTTTAACTTGCCTTGTTCACCATGAAACCCATTTAGTTTATTACTACTCATGCCTTGTTCTGCTCCTCTCTCTGAACCCATCACGTTTAAAAATTAGATTTATGATTTAAGTTTTAGGCTTAGGAGGGAGAGAGGCAGGGGGCAATTTTGATATAGAGAGAAATAGAGGGAGAGGGGTGAATGGGAGAGAGATGATTGAGAGAGATGGATCCTTACCTAGCCTATCTAGACTAGACTAGCTTACCAGACCCACGAGACCTAGCCTAGCCTAGCTTAAACTTTACTAGCCTATCTTAGCCTAACGTAACCTAACCTATCCTAGTTTAACCTAACATAGCTTAGCCTAGCCTAGCCTTTCCTAGACTACATAGCCTACTGGATCTACTAGGCCTACCTAGACTACCTAACCTAACTTAGCCTAACATACCTTGAGCTGGCCTTGCCTAGCTTAATCTAGCCTACATTACATAGCCTAACCTAGCCTAGCCTAGCTTAGCCTTGCCAAGCCTACCCTTGCCTAGCCTTGCCAGGCCTAGCATAGCCTAGTGTCGCCTAGCCTAGCCTTGCCTAGCCTCTCTTAACCTAGCCTTACCTAGCCTAGCCTAGCTTAACCTAACCTAGCCTCCCTACTGTAACCTAAACATTACTAGACTACCGTAGACTAGCCTACGTTAGCTTAAGCTAGCCTAGCATAGCCTAACCTAGCTTATCCTAAACTAGCTCAACCTAGCATCTCCTAACCTAGCCTAATCTATCATGGCCCAATATACCCTAGCATAACCTAACCTAGCCTATCCTAGCCTACCCTATCCTAGCCTAGACTAACCTAGCCTAGCTTTGGCTAGCATATCCTAGTCTAGCCTAGCCTATCCTATCCTAAGTCTAGCATTGCCTAGCCTTGCCTTGCCTAACCTAGCCTAACCTAAGCTAGCATGGCTTGGCCTAGCCTAGCCTAGCCTAACCTAGCCTAACCTAATATAAGCTACCCTAACGTAGCCTAGACTAACCCATCCTAACTTAACCTAGCTTACTATATCTTACACTAAACTATTCTATTCGAACCTACTCTAGAATATCTTAGCCAAGCTTACCATAGCCTCAATGAACCTAGCCTATCTAGCCATGCATAGCATAGCGTACCATACTCTACCCTACCCTAGCCTAACCTAGCTTCTCATAAACTAGCCTAGACTAACCTAACCTAGCCTAAACTAACCTAGCCTAGCTTAACCATGACTAACCTAACCTAGCTTATCCTAGTGTAGCTTAACCTAACCTACATTGTCCCAATCCATCCTAGTTTATCCTAGCTTAAACTAACCTACCTAACCATACCTATCCTATCCTAGCCTAGCTTAGACTTACATAACCTGACCTACTTGGGCTAGTGAACCTAACCTAACCTAACCTTGTATACCTAACTTACCTAGCCTACCTAACCTATCCTAACCAAGCCTATCTAGCCTACGAGACCTACCTAGCCTAACTAACCTAATTTATCCTAACACAACCTAACCTAGATTAGCCTAGCCTAACCTAGCTTAACCTAGCCTAGCTTAGCCTAACCTCCCCTAACCTATCCTAACCTAACATAGCATAGCCTAGCCTAACCTCCCCTAACCTAGCCTAACCTAGCATAGTCTAGTCTAGCCTAATCTAACCTAGCCTACATGTCCTACCTATTTTAACTAACCTACTTAACCTACCTAGCCTAGCCTAACTTAGTTTAGGCTAACTAGCCAACCCTACCTAACCTACCCTAGCCTAACCTTCCCTAGCCTAATCTGGCCTAACCTAGCCTAGCCTAACTTAGTCTAAGCTAGCATAACCTAGTTGAACCTAGGTTATCCTAGCCTAGATGAACCCAACTTATCCTAGCCTAGCCTAACCTAGCCTAAACTAGCCTAACCTTTACTAGCTCAACCTAGTGTAGCCCAACCTAACCTAGCCTAACATACCCTTACCTATTGAGTGTAACCTAGCCTAACCTTGCGTAGACTAGCCTAGCCTAAGGTAGCCTAGGGTAGCCTAGCCTTGCCTAGCCTAAGCTAGGGTGGCCTAGCCTTGGTTAGCCTAGTTTACTATAACCAAGCCTAACCCTATATAGACTAGCCTAACCTAACCTAACTTAGCCCAAACTTACCTAACCTAGCCTAGCCTAACCAACCCTAACCTAACCTAAACTAACCTAGCTGAGGATAGCCTAGCTCAACCTAAGCTAAGCTAGTCTAGCCTGAAGTAGCATACCGTAGCCTAGCCTTGCCTAGTCTAGCCTAGTTCACCCTACCTAACTTAACCTAACCAAGACTACCTAGCCTAACGAAGCTACCTAGCCTAGTGAACCTACCTAGCCTTCCTAGCCTACCAGACCTAAGTAGCCTACTTAACCTAACTTATCCTAACATAACCTAACCTAACCTACCTAGCCTACCTTAGCTAACCTAACCTAGCCTAGCCTAACCTACCCTAGCCTATCCTAGCCTACCCTAGAGTAACTTAGCCTAGGCTTGCCTAGTGTAACCTAGCCTAGGCTAGCCTACACTAGCCTAACCTTCACTCACCTAGCCTAGCCTACCCTAGCCTTGCTTGACCTAGTCTAGCTTAGCCTAAGCTAGCCTTCCCTAGAATAATGTAGCCTAGCCTAACTGAGCTTAATCTAACCTAGCCTAGCCCAACCCAACCCACCCTAACGTATCCTAAACTAGCCCAACCTAGCCTTGCCTAAGCTATTCTTGTCTAACCTAATCTAACCTAGCTTGGTGTAGCCTAAACTAATGAAGCATGCTTTACCCTAGCCTATCCTGACATAGCCTAGCCTAGCGTAACCTATCCTAGGTTAGCCTCCCTAGCCAACGCTAACCTAGACTAGCTTGGCCTAGCCTAGCTTAACCAAACCGAGCCTAGCATAACCTAGCCTTGCGAAGACTAACATAGTATGGCCTACCTTCGCTTAAGCTAGCCTAGCCTAGCCCACCATATCCTAGACTAGCCTAAACTAGCTTGAGCTAGTGAGTCCTATCATAAACTAGCATAACCTAGCGTAGCAGAACCTATACTACCCTGAATTACCCTAACCAATCTTAGCCTAACCTAGCCTAATCTATCCTAGACTAACCAAGCCTAGACTAACTTAGCTTATCCTAACCTAGCCTAGTGTAACCTATCCTAGGTGAACTTATGCTAGGCTAGCCTAGCCTAGCCTAACCTAACCTAACCTAACATAACCTAGCCTAGCGTAGGTTAACCTCGCCTAACGTAGCCTATCCTAGCTTGGCCTGCCCTAGCTTACCTTTGCCTAGCCTAACCTATCTTGGCCTAGCCTAGCCTAGCCTAGCCTAGGTTAACCTACCGTACCGTAGCGTAAACTAGGTTAACTTAGCCTAGCCTATCCTAAGGTAGCCTAAGATAACATAACCTAACCTAGGCTAACCTAGGCTAATGTATGCTAGCCTAGCCTGGCTTAATGTACCATGGCCTAGCCTAACTTAACATAGCCTAGCTTAGCTTATGCTAGCCTATCCTAACATATCCTAGACTAACCTAGTTTGGCCTACTTTAGCTTAAGTTAACCTAGCCTATCCTAAACTATCCTAACCTATCCTAGCCTAACCTAACCTAACATAACCTAGCACAGTGTAATCTAGCCTAGCCTAACCTAACCTAACCTAATGTAGCCTAGCCTAGCCAAGCATAATCTAGCCTAGCTTAACATAACCTTCCCTAACCTAGCCTAGACTAGGCTAACCTAGCCTACCTTGGGAAAGCCTATCATAACCTAGCCTAGCCTAACCTAGCCTAGGTGACCTTGGCCCGGGTTAACCTAACCTACCCTAACCTCACCTCACCTAACCTAACCTATCATAATCTAGCCTAGCGTAATGTAACCTAGCCTAACCTAACCTAGCCTAGCCTAGGCAAACCTAACCTAGCCTAGCCTAGCCTAGCCAAATATAACCTTTCGTAGCCCTACCTAGCCTAGAGTAATATAACTTAGCCTAGCGTAGCCTAGCCTAGCCCTTCCTAGCCTAGTCTAACCTAAGCTAACCTAACCTAACCTAGCCTAGCCTAGCCTAGCCTAACCATGCATAACCTAGCATAACCTAGCCTAGCATAACCTAACCTAGCCTAACCATGCCTAACCTAGCCTAGCCTTCGCTAGCCTAGATTAACATAGCCCAGCCTAGCCTAGCCCTTCCTAGCCTAGTCTAACCTACCATAACCTAACCTAACCTAACCTAATCTAGCCTAGCCTAGCCTAACCATGCCTAACGTAATGCAATGCAACCTAGCATAGCTTAGCCTAACCTATCCTATCCTAACCAAGACTAGCCTAGCTTAGCCTTATCCTAGCCTTACCTTGTCGAGTTGAACCTAACCTTGCCTAGCCTAGCCTAACCGTACCTAACATAGCCATAGCCTTCACTTGCCTTGCTTAGCCTAACCTAACCCAGCCTAGCAAAGCCTAGCCTAATCTAACCTAACCTAGCCTAGTGTAGCCCAACCAAGCTGCTTAACCTAGCCTAGCATAACCTAGCCTACGGTTAACTAGCCTAACCTAGCCTATACTAAATTAGTGTACCCTAGCCTAGCCTACACTAACATAACCTACCCTACCCTAACCTAGCCTCTCCTTGGTTTGCCTAACTTGACATAACCTAGCCTAGCTTACGCTAACAGAGCCTAGCTTATCCTAGCATATCATATTGTAACCTATCCTAAACAAATTAATATGAAGAAAAACAATGAACCTTCCATATTAATATAAAAATGGAGAAAACCAATTTTCCTATTTCCAACTTTAATAAATCAACCCATATCAAAAATATGAATGAATACTTATAAATAAAATTTCATAATAAAAAATATACAAAAATTATAAAATTGAAATATAAAAATTGAGTAAAAAAAATTCACTCACCCGAACCTTTTTGAAAAGGACAAACAGTGAAATAAATTGAAACACGGTATATATAGATAGTTGCTTAAAATTCAAAAATAGATAGTTGCTTAAAATTCAAAATTAAATTTTGTTGTAAATAAAACCATGGAAAAAATAAAAGCTTAAACTAAACTAGCCCATGGCATAGCATATCACATCATATAGGAAAAAATAAATCATTACACAATATCAAAACATATGTCAAACACTGAAACAGAGTTAAACATGTTAAATAAAAAAAAGCAGATTGAGACAAATACATACCTTGAGTTGTAACAATATATTCAAACATGAAAAGATACCCTCTAACAAAGTCAAACAGGTTATTCAAATAATGTGGACGTTGGAGACTGAAAAGCGCGATATTTCACTTGTAAGTATAGAACAGCCCTATGCGCATGCAGAGCCTTTGATAACCCTAGTGTATTCGCGTTTAGTTTGAGTGCTATGGTGGTCAGGGATTTGGATTTAAAGCAGAAATCAAATAAAGAAGGAAAGCGATCCCAAATCGTCCAAGGGAAACATAGGAAAGTCAAGTCCAAACCCTGCAATGCAAAGACAATGCTAAAATGATATAATACATACCATTATTGGAACATTCATCTCCAAGAGAAAGAAATTCACAAAGAGAAGCAAAAACCTGAAATACTGCCTCCGTCCGCCCTTCCCTTGATGTTCATTGCTCACGTGGTGAAGGCAAGGGTCTAAGGGATGATAGATGACTGATCCAATGGGACTCAAGTCATGATATATTTTGCTAAAATCCGTGGCACTTGTAGACTTCCCAGATACCCAGAAAGTGCAACCACAAACACAAAAATATGCCAAAAGATGGTACAAGCGGCTCGCTCACTTCTGCAAGATATTAAAATTTAATATGAATTATATTTGCTGCAATTCAAATCTATAATTCAAGCCTTTCATATATATTGGACTCGTCCAGGCCAATAATTAAAAACGAAAGTAAATGCATGGAAAGAAGCCCGTCAATAGAATTTAAGTAAAGCGCTAGGAATTCATTGAGAAAGAAATTTAGGGAATAATAATGATATTGGGTCGAGTTTATTTTACTTGTAAGTACGGAGCAGCCATCCGCTCATGCAGAGCTTTTGAGAACGTACGTGTATTCCCGTTTCGTTGGAGTGCTATGACGGTCTGGGATTTGGATTTAAAGCAGAATTCCAATAAGCCAGTGGGTCGTTCTTTTCTGGTACACATTAAAATTTAATATGAATTCAAATCCAATTCTCTTTCAATCCAGCCTTCTCTGTTTCTCCCAAATCCAATTCTCCTTCCTTCCATCCAGCCTTCTCTATTGCTCCCAAATCCAATTCTCCTTCAAACTAGCATCCTCGTGTATCAAATGAAAATCACAGACAGAAACAAAAACCACACAGAGAAACAAATACGAACTCGGAAAACATAGAAAGGGCTTCCAACAAAACACAACATGAAGAAGGGAGGATGTTTCATGTTTCATTGTGGACGTCATCTAAACTCTCCTCTACTCTCAACGGTTCTTTATGTATTGCTTTTGTCTTTTTTATCAACGGTTAAGATAGAATCATTAAACGCTTTTGTGTTTTTATCAACCGTTAAGATAGAATCAGTCAGTGGATGCTCGAGTCACCATCACTGCATGACCTCGTTTTTTCTGAAGGGCAAAGTTTTCTTTTGTTAATTCAAAATTTCATTAATATCAATGATTTTCAATGACAACGTTTTCTTGTTTTTTTTGTTTTGATTTCAAATATTATTAAGAGTTACCTCAAAAGCCAAAAGCTAGCTATTGTGTTTTTTCTATTTTGATTTTGATTTTAAATTTAAATTTTATATTTCGTTATCCTTTTTTATTTTAATTTTATTTTTTTGGCTATCACTATTTTGAAATTTTAATTTTTGTTATTTTATTTTCAAATATTATTATGGTGAACTATTTTATTAAAAAATTAAAAAATATAATTTTACTATTTTATTTTAATAAATTGATTAATATCACTTCTTAGTTATTATTCCAAAAAGCTTTGTGTTTTGTTATATTTGATTTAAACGTTCCATTAAACATAATTTTTAGCATATATATTAAAAAATTAATTATCTATCCATATTAGGCAACTATTTGAGGATTCAACATATGTGTTTTTTTTTATTTCAAATTTTTATTATATTAAGGTTGGATGAATGGATGATATTGACCATAGATTCATTAAGTCTAATATTTTGTATGTGCGTTTAAGTTAGCATCTTTTTGGTGATAAGTTAGCATCTCTTTGGTGCTTTTTAAATTTTAAAATAGTTGCAAATAATGTCCAACAATGCTTCACTTAATGGATTTCAATCACTATCACTAGATGTCTTGATATTTTGTCAACGGTTAAGTTTATAATTCTTAAGTTTCTAATTATTTTCGGTCACCATCGTTAAACTCTTTGGTCCATAAATTCTTGAGATAATCGATTATTTTGAGTCACCATCACTATTTTCTTGTTTTTTTTTTTCTTTTTTTAGAGAAGAGTTCTCATGTTTGTAATGCTTTTCAACTACCATCCTTATGACTTTTTCCTTTTCCTTTTTGTTTTTTTCTATTTTGAATTTAAATTTCATAAGATTAATGCTAGTTAACCAGGCTTCTCAAACATTCTTGTGCTCTTTCTATTTTGATTTTAGATTTCATTAACATCATTCTTAACCGAAATTATCTAAATTATTCTATTTATCTATCCTATTTAGGACAAAAACCTTTTTAGGCTTAATTTTTTGTTGTTGCTATTTTCATTTCAAATGTTATTCTCATTCTTAATATTATTTATACGTAAATGAGTGGATGATATAGACAATGAAATTGTTGTTGAATTTTTTAATTTTATTTATTTGTTTTATGCTTGATATATGAACATTTGTACCTTGAACCTTACTCCTTACACAAATTTTATAATAATTTCATCCAAAAAAATAAGTGCACCCATGATTTATGTTGTAATTTCCTTTAATATTGATGATAAAATATCAATGTGATAGTTTATGGCCTAGTCTAAAAAACTCACAAATTAGTCGGAAAATAATGGGAATTCCACCAAGATTATGACAAATCTTGCATATTTGTTTTAAAATCTGGGTTAGAGATATCAAATATAACGATTATGGACACCCAAAGGGTTGTTGATGGTTTTGAATCTACTTCCACCATTAAAAAGATGAATCAAATATTCCAACATTCTGATTTTTTGAAAAAAAATATATATGGGTTTCCGGGAAGAGAAATGTCATGTACACACCATTCTTTATGAGTCATTTTTTGTTATTCTCTCTCTCTCTCTCTCTCTCTCTCTTCTATATATATTATTATATATATTATTATATATAACTTATTATATATATAATATATATATTATATATATAGAATAGAATATATATTATATATAATATTATAAAATTATAAAA
The DNA here is from genome assembly GCA_000404065.3 of Pinus taeda. Classification (NCBI taxonomy): domain Eukaryota; kingdom Viridiplantae; phylum Streptophyta; class Pinopsida; order Pinales; family Pinaceae; genus Pinus; species Pinus taeda. The sequence goes on from APFE030339117.1 coordinate 15,153, forward strand.
TATAAAGAATTAATGTCGAGACATTATGAGTATGCTTGAGACTTGCCAATATTAGTTTTAACAAGGATAGATTTATTTTAACAACAATTTAAGATGGTTGAAGCCTTTCATATGAAATATATGAAATATCTACTAGATATTGTTGATTTCAAAAATAAATTCCTCAACATGAATGATTAATGAGTCATTTTTTTTAGTAACTAAAGAGAGTTTTAATTCAGAGTTAATGTAACTAAAGAAAGTTTTAATAGTGTAATACTTAACACTTCAATTTTAATTAATTAATAGTTTATATTAATGCAATAAAATGTATATAATCATAAATTTAAGATTTTAATAAATATGGTCAATTTGAATAAATTTAAACTTTTAAATAATAAATCCTTAAAGCTATCTGATATTACTTTAATATTATTATTTTTTCTAGATTAAACTATTCTATTATATACAAAACTAGATTACAATTACAATCAAGCTGTCTAGAAGATCCAACTGCCTGGAAGAATGGCAGCCTGGAACAACCACTTATAGAAAAAAAAGAAGGCGAACATGATCATTCCCACATAGGGGTGTTGGTAAACATTAGAACAATCCCGTGAAGGGGAATACAAAAAATTTGACACAGAGTAGCCATCCGAACATTACAAAAACCAACCTTAAACAACAACGTTGACATAGTGCCACAATGACACATTAACAGAGAAACAATTTGACACGACGACATGCCAAAAACATTTTGACACATGGACAAAGCCAAAAATGCGTAAGTAAAATCCCTTCCGAGCATCATGACCTGAGACCTTGCAGCAGATTACTCTTCCGGAATCTCCTCCACAATTGGGCACCATCCATATTCTTCCCCTTCCTGAGCTTGGCCCTCCTTCGCCTCAGTCGCTTCGGGCTTCGCCTGTACATCCTCCGTCTGAACGTGTGGTCTTTCCATTGCCTTCCCCTAGTCCGTAGAGGGCATCTCCGTAGCCTTCGTGACATTGACTCGTGAGGTAAACTGTTGATGTGCACTGGTTTCGCCCTCGTCTCAGGCTTCATCGATGAATAGCACAGAGACGTGGGCGTTGATCCAAGGGCAATTCAAAGGGCTATTGAAGGTGAAGACAACTGAACCGAAAAAAGGCGAAGACAAAGACCCAGGGGAGCTAGCTTCCAGATATTGGCTCTGCCACAGAGAGCTAGCACCTCCCAAATGAGGGAAATGGAAATGGCAATGACAGTGGGGAAAGGTCTCCACCTCGGCCGAAAGGCACGAGGACCCTCCTCGGTTGGAGCCACGACGACTTAACATACGCTACCGAGGCCTGACCATATTAGCAGGGCTATACAGAGCCAAATTGGGATGCAAAAAACCAAGAGGATCGTGGACAGGCTGGGTATTCAAACGAGGGTTTGAACTTAACAGCACTAGAGGCGGCAGAAGAACCCCAAACCATACCCGAATGAACATGGTAACACCTATGTTGCCACCATTTATAATGTCACTGCACTTACCTCGATGCTCGCCCACCATTATATGGTCTGCAAGATTGCCGAGGAGCCGAGCTCTGTTGCGCAGTCGAAAATGGATGGAGCGTAAATGCTCCTTTGTTGTCGTCCCCTGTCATTTAACCCAATCCACCGGGAATGTCCCTCACCTCTAGCGTACAGGTCACCTCTGAGCATGGCGGGCAGGTGGCCTCCCTTGCACACCCGTCCCATCACCTTACTAGCGCCGCTCAGCACCCGCATCCGGGGTACTTTAATATTATTATTATTATTATTATTATTATTAATTTATGAGTATGCTTAAGACTTGCCAGTATTAGATTTAACAAAGATAGATTTATTTATTTTAACCGCAATTTAAGATGGTTGAAACCTTTCATATGAAATATATGAAATATCTACTAGATATTGTTGATTTCGAAAGTAAATTCTTCAACATGAATGACTATATATTTCCTCTCATAGCCTATGTCAAATAGAAGTAGGTTAAGAAAACATGGGTCAATCTTTCCATCTAAAATAGAGTCCATCATGGTTGTTGCATGTGTTCACCATAATGAGGGGTCATGCAAATAAATATTAGACTTAAACCAAATCCTAACCATTAAACATTATATATGGCTTTCAAATCAATTACTATAAACACTCATTATATTTCAATTAAGATCTTCATCATTTCCATAAAATTGAATTTGAATCCCAATGTTTCTAGGGTGGCTGAAATAAAGGTCCATTCAACACTTTCAAAATATTCACACAAAATGTTTTTGTTGAATTAAATGATTTTGTTTATTTCTCTAAATATTTATATATATCCTACGAAAAACTTTTTCCCAAATTTAATTTTATGCTAATCTCAAAGCTAGAGATAAAAGGAGGATCAATGTAACTTAAAATTGGTATGCCATAAGGCATTAGGAAACTAGTAACTTGTAGCGATGATAAGAGGTATTCACACAACACATTTGAGGATGGTAATATAATTTTTATATAGAAATTGTGTTTATGTATGTGCATATTTAGATTTCCTATCATTGGTAGTTTAATTTTCATGAAAATTATACTACATAATTTTTCTTTTGTTTACTCTTTGGGAAACTAGATAAGGAAAATTTTCTACAAAAACATATAGAGTTTTAGAGAGTAGAGTGTTCTTATGCACAAGACATTTTCAAAAACTATGTTGTTATTTTCATGTTTAATTTTTAAATTATGAAAGCCATTATATCATTCCAATCAGGAGGCCTCCCATTTGAGAAACATAAATGGGTCTTAGCATTATCAAACAACCATTTTTGTTTTAAAGGTTGCAGGCATGAATGTATTCTAGTATACCCTATAATTGTTTTCCCCAAAAAATTAATGCTTGAAAATTTGTAACGGAATTAGACAAGGGGTTTGTTTTAATATCTTGATATTTTAGCAAGAAAAATGTATTAATAATAATAATAACAAATAATTTTATAGAAAACATTATATATATATATTATATATATATATATTATTTTCAGAAAAAAAATATTTCTTCAAGTATTTATAGCCCATACAACTGTTTTTGAACCTACAACTCTGTCTAATGAATCCAAGTCATCGCGTACATAAGATTCCCACTTAGAAATTTAATTTTGAAAATTTGTGTCCATGTTTCTAGCACTAAAGTGGACGAACATTTTTAGCACAAAATCACTTGCAAATTCCTAGAACTAAAATCAAATGCACATTTGTATCTCTAAAAATGTGTATTCATTTCTACAACTAGTTTCTTAACACATGGGAAATTAAATTGCAGTATGGTGGGTGGGTAGTGGGAGGGTGAGAGATAGAGGGATAAAGTGGCCAAGAGAGATAAAGGGATAAATAAATAGAGACAATGTTTGGGAGTTAGGGAAGAATGAGTTAGTGTGTGAGGCGAGATGGTGAACAAGTGTTGAAAATTTAAAAAGATAATAAAAATAGGTGTGAAAGGAGGGGGGTGAAGATAATTATTACTCACAAAGTGAATAAGGGAGAGACCAAGCTAGAGGGGTGTTTTTTTAATTACAGGACTATGAGAGAGATTAAGTGAGAGAGAGAGATATAGAGAGAGATTTCATGTGTGAGGAAGTGAGTGTTTGCATGTTTGTCAATGTTGGTTTCTTCTTGTAGTAATGCTTAGAAAATATAGTTCACAAATGCGTTGCTAATATCCCAACACACAATTTTTTATTATCTATTGTCTAAACCCTAATATGATCACACTTTCCTAGTTTAATGTAGCCTATCTTATTGTAACCTCACATAGTCCAGATTAATATAACCTAACTATTCTAACCTAACAAACCTAGCTTACCTTACCATAATTTGACTTAGTCAAACCTAGCATGCACTTGCATAATTTATGCTATGGTAACCTTACATAACATATCCTACACCAAAATAAAATATCCTACTCTTATAATAAAATACATTGCAGTGTAATACATACACTTAGCTTATCCTAGCGTGACTAGAGTATTGTAATGTTGATCCGGATTTAAACAGGAATGCAACAAATTAAAGAGATAACCATAAACACAAAGATGCAATGGGAATAATATTTCATTTCATTCATGTGAAATACTGAAATATGCTTACAAACAAAAATGGAAAGAAAACAACTAGGGCAATGGTAGCTTATCTCTAAGAAGAGATGTGGCGGCTACATAACCTCTGAACAATTTTACAATGGGGCTCAAATGCATATTTATTTTTGAGAAGCAATGGAAAACCCTAAACATTCAAAACCCTTGCCCAGAAGATGAAATGTCAATCTGTGGGCCCCGTTTGCGTAAATTGGTACATCAACTTCCTAGGGTCATAACATTGGCATCTGATCTTCGTTTGACATGTACAATAGCTCATTAGAAATATCTATCCGAGGAATATAACTTTGGGAAGAGAATTTATCACCCAAGTTTCTCCTCGTTTTGCCAAAAAACATTGTTTACCGCCTCAAAACAACTCTGGAAGTTCAGGACCCAAGCAAAACTGCTAAAAGTAGTAAATTGTACTACAATTATGGAATCTGAAAAACTAAAAGAGACAGTTGTGGGGGTTGAAGTGGGATAGGTGGGTGGCCACCAACATCCACCTAGATCATTCCTCCCCACATAGGAAGAAATGGTCCCCATTGTGTTGAGTTCCTCCATGACATGAGGAAACTTCTACTAAACTTGGTCCCGGGTGAGTTGTTCTACAATCCCTTATGTGTCTAGTGATGGTGAGAAGCATGGTCGGGGGCATTGCAATTGAACACTCAGTGCAAGTGAAGGAATGTAGGAATTTTGTGCTCCAAAGAATTGTTTCCCACAGCCTTGTTAATGTTCTAAGAACCATGTGAGAGTGGTCTGGGCTTCTGATGTGTAAGGTGTTCTTTCTATAGATGCAACCAGAATTTGTCACCCCTTTGAAACTTGTGTTGTACCCATGTGGGTGAGGAGAAGTTGTTCCTATGTTCTTTTATGACCGTATCCCTCTACTGTTGCTATTGTGTGGAGGTACCCTTGGTGGGGGTCATGGATGTGGTGATGATCTCCTCCTTACTTTGGAAGTGAAATAGACAAAAAATGAATTTCCTAGTCTAGGAGATGAGCTTGCTACATTTGATAACAGCGATAAAATAGGTGGTGGTAAGCAGGGCTACCTCTGGTATCCTATATAATCAATTACACAAAAATATAATAACAAATTGGGGCCTCGACTCATACACAACATGTCACCTCCACAAGCATGGATGGCCTAATAATACATCACAAACATCAAGCGGTGCAACATCACACAACACCTCATCTACGAAGGGCTTCATGCTGTAGGGAAGGCGTATTACTCGTGGACTCAGAGATCTCATCCTTCATGAAGCCACTCGATATTGTATAGTTGCGAGTGTGGTGTAGTCGGTAGGCCTAACCACTTCATGATCTCTGCTGAAATGAGGTTCTTTTTGGTTGCCACTGTTGAAAATGAGTTGTATCTGTAAACCCTTCACCCAAATTTCTGAGTGGAAAAGATGCTCCCCCTCTTTTGGATCTTCAGGCTAATTCTTTTGGATCCTGGTGGTGGAAATAGTAGAGCTAGGCTCTGCGTCAATGATCTTCTTCCCTTTTCCATTCCGCTTGCCTGGTTTTGACTCAGGGTCAGAACATGCATCTGATTATGAAAACTTCAACTCAGCCACCAGTGACTGCTTGGTCCAACACTCGCTTGTGTGACGAGTGGGAGTGTTATGGAACTCACACGACTTTCCTATGTCCTTGTTTAACTTCATAGTGTTGTTATTTTTGTGTGGCTTTGAAGAATTTTCTTGGGTCACCCAGCCTTGGCTGTGTCCTTTGGTCTTTGGATTCACAGATCCAAAGTCTCGCTTATTCTCTTTAAAATTTTCTCGATTTTGACATTGTATGGATACACCATGCTGAGCGAGGACCACGAGCGGAAAAAATTTAAGAGAGGGGATCAAAATCAAGGAGCACAATGTTACACTACCTGAAAAATTATAGAGTTGCGCAGTAAGAAGGGCAGAGGAATTAAGACACTATCTCTGGACAAATAACATAACAGACCATACGCGTGTTATCCGTGATATCGAAAATGATAATAACCTTAATAAAAAAAAAATATTTGGTGAGGAATGAAGAAAGAGGTGGAAGACTAGTTAGCCAAATGTCTGGTGATGAGGCTCACCAATGGGTAAACTATATGGGCCACATTGCCACTGTCAACCTTAATAAATTTCCTTTTCTCACATTTATTTACAAATTTATTATATTTTTCTTTGTGAGAAGAGTAAAAATGAATTATTATGTTGTATGGCCTGATGTCTATTAAATGCAGGAACTTGGAGCAGTTTTGGGTTGACTTGAGTGTAGGGACTCAGAGTAGGAAACCAAGGAGAGATTATAGGAAGTATTCTTGCTCCTTCACTCCTCAAATCAGTCCAAGATTCCTCCCACTATATGATCACCTTGATGTGACTCACAACCAAGCATGTCGAGCTGATTGGTAGCCAAGCCAGTGCCACTTAAGGAAGAGTTATTCTCGAGTTAGGGAACCTAGTATCCCTATTTTTTAAGGAGCTGTTGGTATCACTAGTTTCTTTATAAATAAGAAAGCTAAGGGACTCATTAGGATTCAAAATTTTGTTGTAGCCAACAGGCGATTAAGCTGAACCACATTTGACTATTATTGTTATGATGTATTTTACATATTTATGATAATGAGAAATTTTGTTGCGATACAGCATTGAGTTGACTTAGAGGCATGAATCTCTTTGGTTAGGACTCAACACTAGTAGTAGAAGCTCCTCTCTTTTGTATCTATATCATTAGCTTAGAACGTTGATTTATTGTTGAATTTTATTTATGTTTTCTGTTTAGCTTAGAAATTTGATCAAATTTGTTTCTTATTCATGCTTTCATTAGCTTAAAGAGTATATTAGTCTTGCATTCTAGTGAAGGAAAATATTCCAGAAAATATTGTGACAACAACCCCTATCTCATCTCCAGTATGGGATCGTGATTAGGGGACCCCACTCTCACAATGCAAAAATAAAGTTTTTCCCTTATTCATTACCTAGGTTAAGTTTCATTCTTAGCTAGATAACTATTTACGATTCCTTGGAAATATTTGCAGTTGTTAGTTCGCTTCTTAAGATTGTTGTAGATTAGAAGGTAGACTATTCCACATATCTAGTCATTAACAATAGTTAGATCCTACTTTCTAAATTCAACTCAGTTTTTCCATGTTGACCTGTAATAATTTTTAAATAAAAGGAGGGACACGTTTTATTGCAGGGATTGTTGATATGCAGGAAGGGACACCTATAAACAAATCCACCTACGTCTCCTTAATCTTTTGTTGATGCATACTAGCCATATTCCAAGCCTTTTTTTTCCATCCATAGTGAGGAAGTTGTCTTAGGAAAATCCATATTTGTTGGAGTTCTAGGCTTGGCCTTGGGTGATGTCAACCATCCCTTCACCTTCCACAATTGTCAAGCATCCTTCCAACACTTCATCACACCATTTTTATTCTCCAAAACCTCTCAGCCAACTTCCTGTAATAGTACATGACATCCTATAGTAGTTCAGGACATCCTGTAGCAGTTTCATATAGCGAACATGTAACTACATGTTTTGACCCTCTTTTGACTTGAAATGGTACTATAGCCTACTATAAGAGAAGGATAATGCCTAAGATTGGACTACATGACCATAAATGCCACCTATACCAATATATTCATTCCTTTCCACCCTACAAGATTAGATAACATTAGATTTTATATTTTTGAATCTAGGAGTTATATCTTTTATCTAATCTAGATGTGTCAATGAGATAGTTAATGTATGCATGTTTTAATTTTGAAATCATAGAATAACTTCCTATTTTCAAGGATCCCTAGTAGCTAGATGATAAATTGCAACATTAGCATAATTTCCTTCCTGCAAGTGGTTTGGGTCATTCTATAGCTAGATGATTTATGTCATTTCATAGCATTTATAAGTTAGCAACTTTCATCTCTTGAATTGACACGCATTTACTTTTAATACATTAGAGCTAGTTTTACATTTCACTATCAATAATCAGACTACCTTTAGTCCAATAGAGGAATGATCTGTAACCCTAATGGTCAAGTGCCCTAGTTGGGAAGTGACATAAGTAGAATGGTGCATCTACTGTGTATATAGTACAGTCACCTCCAATTTTGTACGAACCCCGGGTCGATAAAGTAAAGCTCATAGACAATGGAGTTGTAGAATTCTTGCTGCAATGCTGAGGCTCATCACTTTTTGGCATCATTATTGGGGAGGTGTCTAAGTAGAATGGTATATATATTACTAGTATTAATATATTAAATGAACTTAATTATATTATATTTGACTAATATAATAAAAATGTTGTTATTTATATTACTTATATTAAGGCTTTAATGTAATAATATTAATAAATAATGAATAACATTCATATTCATAAATTATGGTTTTATATATTAGTTAATAATCAAACTATTAATATTTCATGTGACTTAATATATTTATAAATGATTAATTATGACTTACTGTAATTGTTAGTGTTTAATAATATTGAAAATGATCAATTATAAGCAACTAAGATTAACCATTAATGATTATGTAAGTCACATTAACAACTGGTGTTACAAAATATATTAGATGATTACATTTAATAATATTATTACCTAAATAATAATTAAGAATATATTAACCTTATTATTAATAAGTTAATGTTAATATTTGTATTTATCAGTGTTATTTTTAATATTAATTTATGAATATTAGTGATATCATAAAATCTTATTAAATAAATTTTAATTTATTTAATATTATATCGTAATTGTTATTAATATTAGAAGTATTTCTAATAATGTATAATTTTTGATATATTAATATATGTGTAATATTTGTATTTATAGATAATAATATATTAATATTAAACCTAATTTTATAGAGTATATTAATTAAGCTCATTTTATTCTGTTTATTTTACTCATAATAGATTTATTAATTGTGATTTATATGGTTGAATTATGTTTTAATATGCTCATTTTTATCTATAAATATATGTTTTTAATACTTATTATTTTTATTAATTCTTTTTTAATATTTGTATTCTTAA
>APFE030339135.1:0-14258 GCA_000404065.3 Pinus taeda
CACTCTTTAAAATGTTATAAATTAGTTAGGGTTCAGGTTTTAGGGATTAGGTTTTCAAGGTTATAATACTTTAGTAAATTCTTTTAATAAACATGTAAAAAGAGTTACAAAACAATTTTTAAAATGTTATGAAATGCTTAGGGTTTAGGTTTTATGGTATAAGGTATATGGTTTAGGTTTTTGGGTTTAAGGTTTAGGGTTTAGGGTTTAGGGGTTATAACAGTTTAGTAAATTGTTTTAATAAACACTTAAATAAATGTTACAAAATGCTTTATCAAATGTTATAAAAGGCTTAGGGTTTAGTTTTTACGGTTTAGGGCTAATAACACCTTAGTAAATTATTTTGATAAAAAATTAAGTTAAAGTCATAAGACTCTTTTTAGAGTGCTATAAAATGCTTATGGTTTAGGTTTTATAAGACTTTAGTAAATTCTTATAATAAACACTTAAATAAAAGTTAGAAATTGCTTTAAGATGTTATAAAATGCTAAGTGTTTATGGTTTAGAGTTTGGTGTTTAGATTTTAAGGTTTAGCGTTTATAACACTTTAGTAAATGATTTTAATAAACACTTAAATATATGTTACAATATGTTTTCCAAAGTGTTATAAAATTATAAGAGTTTAGCATTTAGGGTTTAGGGTTTAGGGCTTTGGATTTAGAGTTTAGGATTTATGGTTTATGGTTTCAGGTTTAGAGTTTAGGGTTTACGGTTTAGGGTTTGTGGTTTACAGTTTAGGTTTGATGATTTATAAAAATTTAGTAAATTCTTTTAATAAACACTTAAAGAAAAATTACAAAATGATTTTTAAAATGTTATAAAATGCTTAGGGTTTAATGTTCACAAATTTGGGTTTAGGGTTTATGATTTAGGGTCTAAGGTTTTGGGGTTTATAGGTTAGGGTTTAGCTTTTATATGAAATTAGTAAAGGATTTTAATAAACAATTAAAAATAAAAGTTTGAAAATACCTTTTAAAATGTTATAAAATGATTAGGGTTTAGGGTTTAGTGTTTATGGTTTAAGGTTTTAGGTTTTGGGTTTATGTTTACGGTTTAGTGTATAGGGTCTGAAACATTTTGGAAAATGTTTTTAATAAATACTTAAATAAAAGTTACAAAAACATTTTCAAAATGTTATAAAATGGTTAGGGTTTACGGTTTACAGTTTAGTGTTTGGGGTTTGGGGTTGGGGGTTTAGGGTTTAGGGTTTAGGTTTTGGGGTTTAGGGTTTATGTTTTTGTGTTTAGGGTTGTGTGTCTATGGTTTAGGGTTTATAACACTTTAGTAAATTCATTTAATAAAAACTTAAATAAAAGTTACAAAATTCTTCTTCAATTGTTATGAAATTCATAGGGTTTATGGTACACGGTTTAGGGCTTGGGCTTTAGGGTTTAGGGTTTAGGTTTTAAGGTTAGGTTTTAGGATTTATGGTTTAAGGTCTATACAAATTTAGTAAATATTTTTACAAACACTTAAATAAATGTCACCAAATGCTTTTACAAATCTTATAAAATGCCCATGGTTTAGGGTTTAGTTTATAGGTTTTAGGGTTTATTATTTACGGTTTAGGGTTTACAGTTTATTTTTTAGGGTTTAAGGTTTTGGGTTTAGGGTTTGGGGTTTAGGGTTTATGGTTTACGTTTTATAGAAACTTTTTAAGAGCTTTTAATAAACACTTAAAAAAGGTTACAAAACACTTTTCAAAATGTTATTAAATGATGAGGGTTTAGGGATTAGGTTATAACACTTTATTAAATTCTTTTAATAAACACTTAAAATATATACAAAAATGTATTTTGAAACATTATATGATTCTTAGTGTTTAGGGATAGGGTTTATCGTTTAGGGTTTGAGATTTATAATGCTTTGATAAATTCTTTTAATAAGAACATAAAAAAGAGTTACAAAACACTTGTTAAGATGTTATAAAATCCTTAGACTTTAGGGTTTAGGATTTGAAATTCTATAATATTCTCATGGTTTAGGGTTTAGATTTTATAACACTTTAGTAAATTCTTTTAATAAACACTTTAAAAAAAGTAAGAAAACGCTTGTAAATTTTATAAAATACTTAGGCTTTAGGGTTTCAGGTTTTGGGTTTAAAATGCTATAAAATTCTTATAGTTTAGGATTTAGGGTTTATAACATTTCATAAATGCTTTTGATAAACACTTCAAAAAAGGTTACAAAAAGTTTGTTAAGATGTTACTAAATGCTTAGTGTTTAAAATGTTATAAAATCCTTAAGTTTTAGGGTTTAGGGTTCACAAGGCTTTAGTAAATTATTTTTATAAGCACTTAAAAAAGTTACAAAACGCTTTTTCAAATGTTTTAAAATGCTTAGTCTTTAGGGTTTAGGCTTTAGGGTTTATAACAATTTAGTAAATTCTTTAAATAAATACTTAATAAAATCATAGAAATGCTTGTTAAAATGTTATAAAATACGTAGGGTTTAGGGTTTGGGGTTTAAAATGTTATAAAGTGCTTATGGTTTAGGGTTGAGGGTTTATGGTTTATAATGCTTTAATAAATTATTTTAATAAACACTTATAAAAAAAGTGAAAAAAATGGTTTTTAGGGTTTATGGTTTTTTGGGGTTTTAGGCTTTAGGGTTTATCATTTTCTAGGGTTTATGGTTTTTTATGTTTTATGGTTATTTTAGGGTTTTTAGGGTTTAGGTTTTTTAGAGTTTAGGGTTTGGGTTTTAAGGTTAAGGGTTTAGGGATTAGGGTTTAGGTTTTATATCACTTTAGTAAATGGTTTTAGTAAACACTTAAATAAAAGTTACAAAACACTTTTTAAAATGTTATAAAATCCTTAGGTTTTAGTGTTTGGGGTTTAGGGCTTAGGGTTTAGGGCTAATATTTTTTATTTTAAGGTTTAGATTTTATAAGATATTGGTAAATGCTTTCAATCTTTAGGTTTTAGGGTTTATAAGATCTTATAAAATGATTTTGGGGTTTATCATTTAGGCTTTAAGCATTAGGATATAGGGTTTGTGGTTTAGGTTTTATATCACTTTAGTAAATTCTTTTAATAAACAATTAAATAAAAGTTGGAGAACACTTTCTAAAATGTTATAAAGTTCTTAGTGTTTAGGGTTTACCCTTTAGAGTTTATGGTTTAGGATTTAGAATTTCGGGTTTAGTGTTTATGGTTTACGATTTATAACACTAATGTTATAAAACACTTTTTAAAATATTAAAAAAAATTATCATTCAGTGTTTATGGATTAGGGTTTAGGATTTATAACACTTTAATAAATTATTTTAATAAACACTTAAATAAAAGTTTAAAATGCTTTTTAAAATGTGTAAAATAATTCTGGTTTAGGTTTTAGGGCTTGGAGGTTTAGGGTTTAGGGTTTCGTGTTTATGGTTTAAGGTTTATAACACTTTAGTGAATTTTTTTAATAAACACTTAAATACAAGTTACAAAACAGTTTTCAAAATGTTGTAAGATGATTACGGTTTAGGATTTAGGGTTTATAACACTTTAGTAAATTCTTTTAATAAATACCTAAATAAAATTTAGAAAATTCCTTTTTAAAATGTTATAAATTACATAGGGTTTAGGTTTTAGGATTTCAAGTGTAGTGTTTGGGGCTTAGGGTTTAGTTTTTATAAGAATTTAGTAAATTATTTTAATAAACACTTAAATAAAAGCTACAAAATGATTTTTAAAATGTTATAAAATGATTAAGGTTTAGGGTTTAGGGTTTGCGAATTGGGGTTTACGGTTTAGGGCTTAGGTTTTAGGGTTTATAACAATTTAGTAAATTATTTTCATAAAAGGTTAAATAAAAGTTACAAAACACTTTTCAAAATGTTATAAAATACTTAGGGCTTAGGGTTTATAGTTTTGGGTTTAGGTTTTTGGGTTTAGGGTTAGGATTTATAACACTTTAGAAATATTATTAAGGAACACTTAAATGAACGTTAGAAACTCTTTTTAAAATGTTGTAAAAAGATTAGTATTTAGGGTTTAGGGTTTGGGGTTTGGGGTTTATGGTTTATAAGGATTTAGTAAATTCTTTTAATAAAAACATAAATAAATGTTAAAAAACTCTTTTTAAAATGTTATAAAATGCTTAGGGTTTAGGGCTTAAGGTTTAGGGTTTATAAGCATTCAGTAAATGGTTTTAATAAACACTTAAATAAATGTTACAAAAAACTTCTTCAAATGTTATAAAATGCTTAGAGTTTAGGATTTAAGGTTTAGGGTTTCAGGTTTGGGGTTTAGAATTTAGGGTTTAGTGCTTAAGGTTTATAATGCTTTAGTAAATTATTTGAATAAAGATTGTAATAAAAGTTACAAAATGATTTTTTAAATGTTATAAAATGATTAGGGTTTATGGCTTAGTGTTTAGGGTTTGGGGTTTAGCGTTTTACGGTGGTTTAACGTATAGGGTTTATTGTTTATAAGACTTTAGTAAATGGTTTTAATCACGTCTGAAATAAAGGTTAAAAATTATTTTTAAAATTATATGAAATCCTAAGGGTTTAGTGTTTATGGATTGGCATTTTGGATTTAGGGATTAGGGTTTACAAGACCTTAGTAAATGCTTTTAATAAAGACTCAAATAGTAGTTCCAAAACACTTTTTAAATTTTTATAAAATGCTCAGGATTTAGGGTTTTGTTTTTTGAATTTGGGTTTAGGTTTAGGGTTTACGGTTTAGATTTTAAGGTTTATAATACTTTAGTAAATACTTTTAATAAACAGTTAAATAAAAGTTACAAAACGGTTTTTTAAAATGTTATAAAAATTCTTAGGATTTAGGGTTTAGTGTTTAGGGTTTCGGTTTAGAGTTTAGGGTTTAGGGTTTATAACACTTGAGTAAATTCTTTTAATAAACACATAAATAAAAGTTACAGACTACTTTTTAAAATGTTATAAAATGCTTAGTTTTTATGTTTTAGAGTTAAGGGTTTGAGGTTTATTGTTTGAGGTTTAGGGTTTAGTGTTTATGGTTTATAACGCTTTCGTAAAAGATTTTAACAAACACTTAAATAAAATTTACAAAATTCTTTTTAAAAATTTATAAAATGATTAACATTTACAGTTTAGGTTTTAGGGTTTGGGGTCTAAGGTTTATGGCTTGGGGTTTAGTGTGTAGGGTTTAGGGTTTGGGGTTTAGGGTTTATCATTTAGGGTAGATTGTTTGAGGATTATAAAATCCTTAGGGTTTAGGGTTTATGGTTTTGTGGTCTAGGGTTGAGGGTTTAAGGTTTAGTTTTTAAGGTATATAACACTTTAGTAAATGATTTTAATAAACACTTAAATAAAAGTTACAAAACACTTTTTTAAATGTCATAAAATGATTATGGTATAGGGTTTGGTCTATAAGGTTTAGGATTCATGGTTTATGGTTTAGTGTTTAGGGTTTATAATAATTTAGTAAATTATTTTAATAGACACTTAAGTAAAAGTTACAAAACCATTATCAAAATGTTATAAAATGTTGAGGGTTTATGGTTTAGGGTTTACAGTTTATGGTTCAGGGATTATAATAGTTTAGTAAATTCTTTTAATAAACATTTAAATAAAAGTTACAAAATACTTTTTAAAATGTTATAAAATACTTAGGGTTTACGGTTTATAGAACTTTAATAAATGTTTTTAGTAAACACTTAAATAAGAGTTACAAAACATTTTTAAAATTGTTATGAAATGGTTAGATTTTAGGGTTTACTATTTCGAATTTAGGGTTTATGATTTACGGTTTGGGGTTTAGGGTCTAGGGTCAAAGGTTAAGAATTTGTAGTTTAGGATTTAGGTATTATGGTTTATGGTTTAGTGTTTATGGTTTCGTGTTTATAACACCTTAGTAATTGTTTTAATAAACACTTTAATAAAAGTTACAAAACTTTTTTTAAAATGTTATAAAATGATTAGGGTTTAGTGTTTAGGTTTTGGGGTTTAGGTTTTATAGTTTAGGGTTTGGGGTTAAGGTTAAGGGTTTAGGGTTTAGGTTTTAGGGTGTAGGGATGAACGACCCCACCTTATGGGGTATCCATTGCTACATACTACACATAATGCGTTGATCTCGCGGAGCCTCGAGGAGTTATAAAAGTTTAGTAAATTATTTTAATAAACAAATTAAATAAAAGTTACAAAACACTTTTCAAAATGTTATAAAATACTTAGGGTTTTGGGTTTAGGTTTTAGGGTTTAGTGTTTATAACACTTTAGAAAATGCTTTCAATAAATACTTAAATGAAAGTTACAAAACACCTTTTAAGATGTTATAAAATGATTAGTATTTAGGGTTTTGGGTTTCAGCTTTAGTGTTTAGGGTTCATGTTTTGTGATTTAGGGTTTATAAGGATTAGTAAATTGTTTTAATAAAAACTTAAATAAAAGTTAAAAAACTCTTTTTAAAATGTTATAAAATGATTAGGGTTTAGGGTTTGGAGTTAAGGGTTTAAGGTTTAGGGTTTACAAGGGTTTAGTAAATCATTTAATGAACACTGAAATAAAAGTTACAAAACACTTTTTAAGATGTTATAAAATGTTTAGAGTTTAGAATTTAAGGTTCAGGGTTTAGGATTTAGGGTTTCAGGTTTGGGATTTAGAGTTTAGCGTTTAGTGTTTAGGGTTTATAATGCTTGAGTAAATTATTTTAATAAACACTATAATAAAAGTTACAATATTCTTTTTAAAATGCTATAAAATGCTTAGGGTTTAGTATTTATGGTTTGGCCTTTAGGATTTAGGGTTTAGGCTTTATAAGACCTTAGTCAATGCATATAATAAAGACTTAAATAAAAGTTCCAAAATGTTTTTTGAACTATTATAAAATGCTTAGGTTTTAGGGTTTTGGGTTTTGATTTTGGGTTTCAGGTTTAAGGTTTATGGTTTAGGTTTTAGGGTTTATAACACTTTAGTAAATTCTTTTAATAAACACTTACATAAAGGTTACAAAAAAGTTTTTAAAATGTTATAAAATGGTTACAGTTTAGGGTTTAGGCTTTAAGATTTAGGGTTGTGGGCTTCAAGTTGAAATTTTATGGTTTAGGGTTTATAACACTTGAGTAAATGCTTTTAATAAACACTTAACTAAAAGTTACAAACTACTTTTTAAAATGTTATAAAATTCTTAGTGTTTATCATTTACAGTTAAGTGTTTGAGGTTTATTGTTTGGGGTTTAGGGTTTATGTTTTTGTAGTTTAGGATTTATGGTTTAGGGTTTAAGGTTTAGGTTTTAAGGTTATATACTACTTTAGTAAATGCTTTTAATAAACAGTTCAATAAAAGTTACAAAACACGTTTTAAAATGTTATAAAATGATTAAGGTATAGGGTTTATGCTATAGGGTTTGGGCTTAAAGGCTTAGGGTTTAGTGTTTAGAGTGTATGGTTTATGGTTTATGGATTATAACACTTTACTAAATGCTTTTAATAAACATTTAAATAAAAGTTACAAAACGCTTTTTAAAACTTTATAAAATACTTAGGGTTTATGTTTTACAGTTTAGCGTTTAGGGTTAGGGGTTTATGTTTTAGAGTTTAGGGTTTAGGCTTTATAGAAATTTAGTAAATGTTTTCAGTAAACACTAAAATAAGGGTTACAAAATGTTCTTAAAAATGTTCTAAAATGCTTAGGGTTTTGGATTTAGAATTCAGGGTTTAGGATTTACAGTTTGGGGTCTAGGGTGTAGGGTTTAGGGTTTACGCCTTGGGATTTATAACACTTTACAAAATTCTTAGGTTTTAAGTTTTAATATTTTTGGTTTAGGGTTTAGGGTTCTTGAATGTCAATCATGAAAAGACTGTTTGCTATGCTTTCCTGGAATAGAAGCATCACATTGCTTAAGCTTCCTAGGAATTGTAGGCAAACCAATAACACCATTTTTCTTCAACAAGTGGAGTTTGTCATAGTTCAAATGTCCAAATCGAGCATGCCATAATAAAATTGATGGAAGTTTACCTTCTTCATAATGAGAATCATATGAGAAATGTTGTGCACAAGCAGAGGTACCCTTCAGCATGAGAAGCCTTTCTTCTTCTATCCCCATCATGACACGTGAGTGGTCAGATGCTTTTCTCACCTCAATCTTGCCATCAAACATATGAATGGAGTGACCTTGCTAGGGAGTGTGCACCGAGGACAAAAAGTTTCTCTTAAGATGTGGGAGATATAGAACATGATGCAGAAGGAAGTCTCGAAGACCACACAAATTCAGCTTAATTGTGCCAAGCCCTAATAGCTCTATTTTTTATTGGTTTGCAAAGTATATTGGTCGACAAAAATTGTTAGTAAGTTTTTCAAAAAAATCTTTTCTATGAGTCATGTGGCAAGTTGCTCATAAATCAATCAACCAATCATTTTTCCAAGAAATAAGTGAGGACAAATACCATAAGTTCCAAGTAAAAGGGAGGAAAAATTTCATAAGTGTTGATGCAATTAGCTTGTCATATACAATGACCAAAGAGTATATTTAACCATGAAAATTACACTTAGTAGATAGATTGACATACCAGCCGAGTGTCCTTCAACTTTCAAATCTTCTCTAAAAAATCCTTTGGGCATTAGAAACCTAGAATTATCACAGTAAATGGCTTATTCCTTCAAGCCACGACCATACCAAAATGGAGAAGAGCCTCAAGACATTATTGGGCTGATAACGGAGAAGGCTGTGAGCTGCAATTCAGGCATCAACCCATGCCGAATTGCAAAAACACTGGAGGAGGGTCATGGAGTGGTTATGGGAGCATTCAATCATTACAGTAGACACCACACCAACGTGGTACCAGCTATTGTGTGACCATATAATCGAAAATATTAGATGAAATACAAAACGAAGCTATCTAGCAAAGAATTTTCTTTGCACCATATATGAATCTACGCATCAAGAGGTGGTAAGCAGGCGATATGGTGCTCAAAATTGTCTAGAATATTTTAAAAATGCATATGATAGTGTAATATCACAATAAAATGAAATGTAAAAAAATTAGAGTAGGAGCAAGAGCGGATAGGTATGGAAAACGCGTGAAGCCGAGTATGACACTCACAACAAAGGGTGCGAATGTTTTATAAACCATTGCAATGTTTTATAAACCACTCCATAGGACAATTACAAGATACAAGACCTTATCATAGTAGCAATAACACAATTAGGAAGCAACCGCACCGCAACAAACCATTCAACATAGCAAAAATTGCCTCCATGCAATGAATTGACTCTTCAACAGTACAATAAAATGCACAGAAGATGATGGCAGAGATGAGCTTATATGACAAACAAACAAAAAATGGAAAAAGGGAGTTACAAGGTAGAGAGGGAAGCTAAAAATGGCATTGGTTATGATACCATGTCGGACCAATAGGTAACTCCTCAAATCAATTCATTGATATTCATTCAGGTTGGTCTTTATTATATACATCAGGGAGAGATTGTTCATTTCATCTCTCAATGACTATTCATATTTTATATTATTTATTTACATCAATTTCAGTTATTAACCCAATCCTCATGATTAGGTGTCAACACACTTAAAAAAGTTACAAAACTGTATTTTAAAATGATATAAAATTCTTAGTGTTTATGGATAGGTTTATGGTTTAGAGTTTGGGATTCATAACACTTCGATAAATTATTTCAATAAGAACATAAAAATAAGTTACAAAAAAATTGTTAAAATATTATAAAATGCTTAGGATTTAGGGTTTAGGATTTAAAATTCTATAAGCTCATGGTTTATGGTCTAGGGTTTATAACACTTTAGTAAATGCCTTTAATAAACACTTTGAAAAAGTAAGAAAGTGCTTGTTAAAATGTTATAAAATACTTAGGGTTTAGGCTTTAGGATTTAGAGTTTAGGGATTTGGGTTTAAAATGTTATAAAACGCCTACGGCTTAGGATTTTGGGTTTATAACCCTTTAGTAAATTATTTAAATAAACAGTTCAAAAAAGGTTACAAAAGGCTTGTTAAAATGTCATTGAATGCTTAAGGTTTACGTTTAGGGTTTAAAATTTTATAAAGTGCTTAAGGTTTGTGTTTTAAGATTCACAAGATCTTAGTAAATTCTTTCAAGCTTTATGCTCTAGGGTTTAGGGTGTATAAGACCTTAGTAAATTATTTTAAGGTTTATCCATTAGGCTTTAAGCATTACAATATAGGGTTTGGGGTTTGGGGTTTAGGGTTTGGGTTTTATAACACTTTAGTAAATTCTTTTAGTAAACACTTAAATAAAAGTTACATAACACTTTCTAAAATGTTATAAAATTCTTAGTGTTTAGGGTTTACCATTTGTGATTTAGGGTTTTGGGTTTAGAGTTTCGGGTTTAGGTTTTATGGTTTAGAATTTATAACACTATAGTTACAAAATGTTTTTTAAAATATTAACAATAAATAGTGTTTAGGGTTTAGGGATTAGGGTTTAAGATTTATAACACTTTAGTAAATTATTTTAATAAACACATAAATAAAAGTTTAAAATGATTTTTAAAATGTTATAAAATTATTAGCATTTAGGTTTTAGGGTTAGGGGGTTTAGGGTTTAGGGTTTCAAGTTTATGGTTTATGGTTTATAACACTTTAGTAAATTCTTTTAATCTACACTTATATCAAAGTTAAAAAACACTTTTTAAAATGTTTTAAAATGGTTAGGGTTTAGATTTTAGGGTTTATAACACTTAAGTACATGCTTTTAATAACACCTAAATAAAATTTAGAAAAAAGATTTTTAAAAAATTTATAAAATACATAGGGTTTACGTTTTAGGGTTTCAGGGGTAGTGTTTGGGGTTTATGTTTAATGCTTTCTAACACTCTAGTAAATTATTTTAATAAACACTTAAATAAAAGCTACAAAACGATTTTAAAAATGTTATGAAATCATTAAGGTTTAGGGTATAGGGTTTAGGGTTTGTGGTTTACGGTTGAGGGCTCAGGTTTTAGGGTTTATAATAATTTAGTAAACTATTTTAATAAAAATTTATATAAAAGTTACAAAACACTTTTCAAAATGTTATAAAATACATAGGGTTTAGATTTTAGGGTTTGTAACGCTTTAGAAAATGCTTTTAGTAAACACTTAAATGAAAGTTACCAAAAGATTTTTAAAATGTTATAAAATTATTAGTATTTACGGTTTGTGGTTTGGGGTTTTCAGTTTAGGGTTTAGGGTTCATGTTTTAGGATTTAGGTTTTATAAGCATTTAGTAAATTCATATAACAAACACTTAAATAAAAGATAAAAAAACTCTTTTTAAAATGTTATAATATGCTTAGGGTTTAGCATTTGGGGTTTAGGGTTCAGTAAATGATTCTAATAAACACGTAAATAAAAGTTACAAAACACATTTTAAAATTTTATAAACTGCTTAGAGTTTCGGATTTTATGTTTAGGGTTTCATGTTTGGGGTTTAGAGTTTAGAATTTAGTGTTTAGGGTTTATAACACTTCAGTAAATTATTTTAACAAAAACTGTAATAAAAGTTACAAAATGGTTTTTAAAATGTTATAAAATGATTACAGTTTGGGGTTTAGCGTTTAGGGTTTGGGGTTTACAGTTTAAGGTGGTTTGGGGTTTACGGTTTAAGGTGTTTTAGTGTCTAGGGTTTATGGTTCATATGACTTTTGTAAATGGTTTTAATCAAGCTTAAATAAAAGTTGCAAAATTCTTTTTAAAATGATGTAAAATTCTTAGGTTTTAGTGTTTATGGTTTGGCCTTTGGGATTTGGGGTTTAGGGTTAATAAGACCTTGGTAAATTCTTTTAATAAAGACTTAAATATAAGTTCCAAAATGCTTTTTTAACTATTATAAAATTCTTATGGTTTAGGGTTTCAGGTTTTGATTTTGGGTTTTAGGTTTAGGGTATAGTATTTAGGGTTTAGGGTTTATAATACTTTAGTAAGTGCTTTTGATAAAACTTAAATAAAAGTTGCAAAAAGTTGTTTAAAATGTTATAAAATGCTTAGGATTTGGGGTTTAGGCTTTAGGGTTTAGGGTCTAGGGTTTCAGGTTTAGAGCTTAAGGTTTAGGGTTTATAACGCTTGAGTAAATGCTTTTAGTCAACACTTAAATAAAAGTTACCCACCATTTCTTGAAATGTTATAAAATGCTTAGTGTTTATGGTTTATAGTTAATGGTATGAGGTTTAGGGTTTAGGTTTTATGGTTTAGGGTTTTTAATTTGGTGTTTATAACACATTCGTAAAATCTTTTGATAAAAACTTCAATAAAATTTACAAAATTCTTTTTAAAATGTTATAAAACGCTCAACATTTATGGTTTAGGGTTTAGGGTTTGGGGTTCAGGGTTTATGGTTTGGGGTTTAGGGTGTAGGGTTTAGGGTTTGGGGCTGAGGGTTTAGGGTAGAGTGTTTAAGGTTTATAAAATTCTTAGGGCTTAGTGTTTATGGTTTAGATTACAAGGTTTATAACACTTTAGTAAATGCTTTAAATAAACACTTAAATAAAAGTTACAAAACATTTTTAAAATGTTATAAAATGATTAAGGTATAGGATTTAGGTTATGGGATTTAGGGTTCATGGTTTAGGGTTTAGGGTTTATGGTTTATAACACTCTAGTAAATTCTTTTAATAAACACTTAAATAAATGCTACAAAACCACTTTTAAAATTCCATAAAATGTTGAGGGTTTAGGGTTTGGTTTTTAGGGTTTAGGGTTTAGGGTTTTAAGTCTCGGGTTTAGGGTTTAGAGTTTAGGGTTTAGGGATTATAACACTTTAGTAAATTGTTTTATTAAGCATTTAAATAAAATTTACAAAACACTTTTTAAAATGTTATAAAATACTTAGAGTTTAGCATTTACAGTTTAGGTTTTAGGGTCATGGGTTTATGCTTTAGAGTTTAGGGTTTAGGGTTTATAGCACTTTAGTAAATGTTTTTAATGAACAGTTAAATAAAATTTAAATAATTTTTTTTTAATTGTTATAAAATGCTTAGGGTAGGGTTTAGAAATTAGGGATTAGAATTTAGGGTTTCAAATTTAGGGTTTGGGGTTCAGGGTCTAGGGTTTAGGGTTACACATTGTGGTTTAGGCTTTAGGGATTATTGTTTACGGTTTAGGGTTTATAACACTTTATAAAATGCTTAGGGTTTAAGTTTTAAGATTTTCGATTTAGGGTTCATGGTTTTAGGTTTATAACACCTTAGTAATTGTTTTAATAAATGCTTAAATAAAAGTTACAAAACACTTTTTAAAATGCTATAAAATGCTTTGTGTTTAGCTTTTAGGATTTGGGGTTTAGGGTTTGTGTTTTAGGGTTGAGGATTTAGGGTGTAGGGTGTAGGGATGAACCACCCCACCTTAAGGAGGTATTTGTTGCTACATATTAGACATAATGTATTGATCCCATAGAGCCCTGAGGAGTTATGAAGAAAAATAAATAAAAGGAAAAAGGTTTACGAAGAAGGGTATCTCATGTACCGCATTTTTGTCCCTCATACACTCACATACGTAGGTGTAGTCTTCCCTTATTATAGATAATCATAAAAAATTTAGGGTTTATGATTTATGTATTGGGGTTTGGGGTTTAGGTTTTAGGATTTAGGGTTTCTAACTTTTCAGTAAATTCTTTTAATAAGGACTTAAATAAGAGTTACAAATAGTTTTTAAAATGTTTTAAAATTCCTATGCTTTAGCATTTAGGGCTTAGGGTTTATAACACTTTGAGTAAATGTTTTTAATATACACTTAAATAAAAGTTAAAAACACTTTTTAAAATGTCATAAATTTCTAAGGGTTTAAGGTTAAGATTCTAGGTTTATAATACTTTAGTAAATCATCTTAATAAACACTTAAATAAAAGTTAGAATTGTTTTTAAGATGTTAGAAAATTCTTAGGTCACCTTCTGCTGCTGCCATCTGCACAATAGCAAAACCATAAATTCTCCATCTTTAACACAATTGTACCTCGTTCCTCATTCCTCATTCCGCAGAATCTTTTACTGCTCTGATACCACCCGATGAAAATGAGATTTTGGGGGTTGCCCAAAATCCCAAATTCTTTAAAAAAAATCTTGATCCTTCCCTTCAACACATTACAAGCATGCAATATAGGATTAAAATCTCACAACCACAAGGTAATACAATACATAGCAATATATAATTAACACAAAACATGAACAAATATTTGTATATTTAGGGAACAGTTACAAAATTAAGGCATTTCAACCTTAAAACAAGCTCTAGCTCGACTACATCTTGCCACTCACAAAATTCCTCACAAAACAAATATTCCTACACCCCTATGGTATTACAATTATATAAGAATTTTAGGAA
>APFE030339150.1:0-17550 GCA_000404065.3 Pinus taeda
CAAGTGGAAGAACTTATCCGCTGAAGATTCCACATGGGAGGATGAGAATTTTATGCAAAAGTATCCAGAACTACTCAAGCGTTGAGGACAACACTTTTTTGATGGCGAGGGGCATGTTGGGTCCCTATAATACTAGTTATTAGCCCATTACTATTGTAGTTATACCCCTTATGAATATTTTTGTGCCCCTATTGCCCCCATATTGTGCCCCATAGAATCCCTTTATTGTTATTTTGTGGCTTTATATTATTATTGTTAGGTCGGCTAGTTTATATTGTGACTCCTTAGACTCCTATATATAGAAAGGAGGTTTTGTCATTTGAATCATCTAAGAATTGTTCATTTATGTAATATAAAGGAGGTTGCCCCCTTGAAGAGGTTGAATTCTAAGGCGTTGATCTATCTTTTCTATCTTTTTTGAGCTGGTTTCATAACAAAGAACTATCAAAACTTCACATGGACTCAAGCTCTCTCGAATCAGTCCCTTATCCAACAATTCCTGTACCTATTTTCTCATTTCCTTGTTGTCTTTGGGGCTCATCCAATAAGCAACTTTGTTCGGTAAACTAGCTTTGGGAATGAAATATATGTGATGACTGGTACTCCACTTTGGTGGCAATTTATCTGGTAAATTGTCCAGCACATTATCGCTAAATTCCTGCAACATTTCTTGGATTTCTGTAGGTAAATCAAAAATTTTAGTGTGCAACAACACTCTTCTTGGTATCCTTACAATAGGATATTTCACCTTGTCATCTTCAATCTATTTTTAAAAAAAAATTCCACCCACCAATAGTACTTTTGTTCCACTAGTCTCTATTGTTTCCTCCTCCTTGATGGGCACTAGCGTATGCTTAATCCCATCTTTAACAAACTTGTAATAATTTGTCCTCACATCATGAACAAATTTTTCGTCATACTACCACGGTCTACTTAGGGGAATATGACACACATCCATGGGCATGATGTCACAAATAACTTTGTCCCTATATTTGCCAACATGGAATTCCACCTCACACTGCTCATCAAGTAACAGTTGGTGACCCTTCTATAACCACAACACCTTATAGGGAGTTGGATGCTTCAATCGTTTAAAACCCAATTTGTCCACAATCTCTATTGCAACCAAATTATTAGTGCTTCCACCGTCTATAATCAATTTGCAGCATTTTCCATGTGACTTGTAGACAGTCCGGAATAATGCATTTTTATGGGATTGTTCAGTTTTTTCATTTGTTGGTTTTAGCAATACCTTATTCAAGACTAATGCCTCTCCTATATTTGGTGCATTTTCTACATCGTGAGGCAGTGCCTCTGCTTCTTTTATCTGAGCAACATATGCTCCTCTTTGACCAACCTGGTCTCCTTCAAGACACTGAAAAGAGCTGTGCCCCCACTTGTGGCACTTCTAGCACTCGTAGGCAGCTCCCTTACCTCTGCCATTTCCCCTTCCTCTCGAGTATGGCCTCCCTCCTCTAGTGTTGCCCTCCTTTTCCACTGTGCCTGAGGTTTTTGAACTTCTACCCTCTTCACTACTATTGGAGGTCCTTCATCTACTAAAGGATTGTCCTTTCCCTCTCCCTGCTACTCATCCTCTCCTGGCATTCTGCTTTTTTGTGATATTTTCATCCACCTTTAAGGTGCTCTGGTGTGCCTCTTCTAAGGTTTTCAAAGAAAGAAAACTTATTTTGTCCAACATTTCTAGCCTTAATTCATTCACAAATCTTGCTTATTTTTCTACGGTGTCTTCAATATAACCAACTCTCAAGTTCACCTCATAAAATTCTTTGGTAGAATCCTTCACTGTCATTCCCCTCTGTTTCAAATTTTGTACCTATTGATGCAGAGCAATCTGGTAATCATTGGGTAGAAACCTGCCCTTCATCTTAGCGACCATTCTAGTCCACTTTTTAATTGGTAACTTATTCAATCTTCTCCTATCTGCTTGTACATTGTCGCACCATAAGGCTATGTGTCCTTTCAGCTTTGTAGTAGCGAATTTAACTCTCCTATCTTCGCTGACCTCTCCACATTCAAGATACTTCTCCAGCTCACTAATCTAGTCCAACAACACTTCTGTGGGCAAACTGCCATCATAATTTAAAATTTTTGGCTTTGGATTACTAATAGCCAACAAGAATGACCTTAAGAATTTGATCTCAAGTCCTTCTTCATCTAATCCATCTGTTGTAACTATGGCCTCCTCCTCACTATCATCTCCTACTTTTGGATCCCTTCTTTTTCCTGCTTCTACCACTGCCAAACGGGCATTCAAGATCCTAATCTCTTCCCTCAACCCCTCATCTAGTACTCTCTAAATAGCTCTGCAATGACCTCTTCCTCCAGCTTTCATTTTATCAGTTAACTAAACCTGCTCTCATACTAAAATTGATGGGACCAACCCCTACGGCCTTCACCTAAGTGTGAACTATGATGGTTAATGATATATGCATTGATTGGTTTGTTTTATTATATGGTGGTTGGTTGACTTCAATGCGATGTACTGTTGGTGTGTGAAGATGAGGACATGTGTCGAGGTCTCAGACTTTGCTCCTTCCTACTCCTTCTATGTCTCGAAACACTAGTTGTTGATTTCATTTGGCGTTGTTTGCTTTTCATGTGTTGTTATGCTACTGGTGAGGTTCTGGGGTCTCTTGTGCGAGGGTTTACTCTATCTTATCTTCGTTTTCATTATGGTTGTTCCTGGTCTACTGTAAGATGTGCATCTCCACTTGTGAGTGATGTCTCACTCATTATATGCTCATTTTTTGTTGGTTATGGGCTATGAAACCCTTAGTATTAGTTCCCTCTCTCGACTTCTACTCAGCTCTACTTGTTTCCACAGTTTTAGTTTTAGATCATTTGTTTCTTCTCCATGCACTGTCTTGATAGGTTAATGGTTGTGTGTTTTTGCTATAGTCTACAACTATGGGGTCGCTCCATTTCTGGTTCCCTTTCAATAGTTTTCTAAAGGTATGTTCTCCTTCCCTGATGTTTCTCTTTACTCCATTTCACTCAGTTACTAATGACCTCTTCTCCTTTGTGGTAGTGGGTGACTCTATGGCTGTGACCTAGGCTCCAATGCTCCACTGCTGGCTTGCTCAAGTTAGACTCTACATTAGTAAGTTTCCATAGCTCCACACTCTGTTTTAGTCATTTTCTGTTGTTATATTTGTAGCTCCCTCTGTGTCAATTTCTAATGGCATGATGGGTAGCCTATGTAGGTGGATGATGGCCTACTCATGGTTCTTACGAGAGTTTCCTACACCTGAAATGGGTAGGATTGTCCCCTGATATCTGTTTTTTGCTTGTTTGAGGGTTTACAGTTCATAGGGATTTATGAGTTGAGGTTGTAGTCAGGATTGGTTTCTACAGTTATGGGCAATGCACCTGTGGCTCCACCGTATGCATGTAACTCTATTATTTATAACTTATATATGTATTTAAATGGCCTTGTAATGGACTTACGAGGGTTTTGTAATCTGGTTATTTTGACACTGTTTGTTGATCCTTGACCAATGAGCTATAATGTTTCGACTTCTTGACACACACACACACACACATATATTTATGATGATATTTTTATTGGAAATTCATTTGTTTACATTCTGCAATGGACATTTGGAATGTGTTTGATTCCGATAAATGAAGCTTCTCTCTATAACAATAGCTTGCTTGGCCCGTTTGTATCTTTGCTCTATTGGCACTGCGGTTTGTCTCATAGCTCTTCTCGCCTTTATGCTTGTTGTTCACCTGTGTATTTTTAGCTTTGTTATTCGGAAAAAAGGAAATAATTTCAACAGTATAAAATAGGAATGAATTCAGGACCCTAGTATGAATGGTTTGAAATGTTCTTGTATTCAGAAAAGAATTCTGTGTTTTCTCTATATTTCTTCTATGATTGCAAAAAAAATATTACATCCGTTCTTTATTTCTTCTTTTTTGTAGAGAACATTAGGCAATTAGTAGAACTGTCAATCGTTACATTAAAACGTTTCCTAAATAACTGCCCTTTCTTGATTTGTAAATTAAAAGAAATTCTAAATAAAACTAAGAGAAAAAAAACAATTATGTAAGAAACCATTGTCATTGGCTCACACAACCATTCTTAGAAAATAAAAAAAACTAATGAAAATAAAATTGTTTTGAACAAGACAAACTCCTACCATGTCCTTCCTCGAGTTGGATGCTCCTCCATCATAAACCATAAACACTAAACCCTAAGTATTTTATAACATTTGAAAAAGTGTTGTGTAACATTTATTTAACTCTTTATTGAAAGCAATTATTAAAGGTGTTATAAAACCTAAATCCTAAAAGCTAAACTCTAAAACCTAAATGCCAAACCATAAACCCTTAGCATTTTATAACATTTTAAAAAGCATTTTGCAACCTTTATTATCTTTTTATTAAAATCATTTACTAAAGTGTTATAAACCCTAAACTGTAAACCATAAACTCTAAAATCCAAACCCTAAACCCCAAACCCTATGAATTTTATAACATTTTAAAAGTGTTTTGTAACTTTTATTTAAGTGTTTATTAAAATAATTTGCTAAAGTGTTATAAACCTTAAATTCTAAACCCGAAACTCTAAACCCTAAACACTAATAATTTAATAACATTTTAGAAATTATTTTGTAACTTTTATTTCAGTTTTTAGTAAAATCATTTTAAAAAGTGTTACAAACCATAAACCCTAAACTCTAAACCCTAAACCCTAAACCCTAAACTCAAAACCCTAAACTCTAAATATGAAACACTAAGGATTTGATAACATTTTAAAAAGTGTTTTTTAGCTTTTATTTAAGTGTTTATTAAAATAATTTACTAAAGCATTATAAACCCTAAACTTGAAACCTCAAACCCTATAGCCTACCTTTTAAAGCCTAAATCATAGACCTTAAAAGAATTTACTAAGGTCTTATAAACCATAAACCCTAAACTCTAAAGCCTAAAAGCGTTTACTAAGGTCTTCCAAACCCTTAACCATAAGTGATTTATAACATTTTATAAATTGTTTTGTAACTTTGACTTAAGTGTTTATTAAAATTATTTAATAAAGTGTTATAAACACTAAACCCTAAACCCTAAACCCGAAACTGTAAACCCTAAGGATTTTATAATCGTCAAAATGTATTTTGTAACTTTTATTTAAGTGTTTATTAAAAGGATTTACTGAAGTGTTATAAACCCTAAACATTAAACCATTAACCATAAACCATAAACAATAAGCATTTTATAACATTTTAAATACATTTTTATAACTTTTATTTAAGTGTTTATTAAAATAATTTATTAAAGAATTATAAACCACAAACCCTAAACCCAAAACCCCACACCCCAAACTCTAAACCCTAAGAATTTTATAGCATTTTAAAATGCAAATCTTAAACCCTAACTATTTCATGACATTTTAATAAGTGTTTTATAACCTAATTTTTATGTGTTTATTAATAGAATTTACTAAAGTGTTATAAACCATAAAACCTAGGCATTTTATTACATTTTATCAAGCATTTTGTAACTTTTTAAAACCCTAAACCCCAAGCACTAATAATTTTATAACATTTTTATCCCTAAACCCTAAGCATTTACTAAAGTGTTCATAAACCCTAAATCCTAAGAATTTTACAACATTTTAACAAGCATTTTGTAACTTTTGATTTTTTTTTATTAAAAGCATTTACTAAAATGTCCCTAAACCCTAAACCCTAATCATTTTATACATTTTAACAAGTGTTTTATAAAAAAATTTAAGTGTTTATTAAAATAATTTACTAAAGTGTTATAAATCCTAAACCCTAAGGGTTTAATAATAATTTAAACCCTAAACCCTAAAAACTAAACCCTCAAAATTTTATAACATTTTAAAAAGCCTTTTCTAACTTTTTTAAGTGTTTATAAGAATCATTTATGGAAGTGTTATAAACCCTAAACACTAAGCATTTTATAACATTTAAAATCCTATACCCTATACCCTAAGAATTTAATAAAATTTTAACAAGCCTTTTGTAACTTCTTTTAAGTGTTTAATAAACGACTTTACTAAGCTTTTATAAACCTTAAAGCCTAAGAAATTTATAACATTTTAAATGCCAAACCCTAAATCCTAATGCCTAAACTCTCATCCCCAATTATTTTATAACATTTTAACAAACATTTTGTTACTTTTTTTAAGTGTTTCTTAAAAGAATATACTGAAGCGTTATAAACCCTAAACCCTAAACCTAAGCACTTTTGAACATTTTAAAGCCTAAGCCATAAACCCCAAGAACTTTATAATATTTTAACAAGCATTTTGTAACTTTTTTTTAAGTGCTTATTAAAATGATTTACTAAAGTGTTATAAACCCCAAACCCTAAACAAGGATTTAAGTGTGAGTTATGTTTGGCAAGTGGAAAAAGCTAGAGCTCTTTGGGGAATCAAAAGGAAAACTCCGGCCACTAAATGGGCATCGAGAAAGGAAAAAAAATCATTATCAACCAATTTCCTCATTCCTTTTCAGGCTTATGTTAGTTAAGATGTCTCTCCTTTTCACAAGAAGGAAGCAAAAGGCAATGAAAATAAAGGAATCAACTTAAACTTTAGGTTGTTGGGAGTTCAGGTGGTTGATAATTCAATTAGGATTCATTGGTCAGATCTAATGAGTGAAAATATTTCAATCATTTAACAGTTGATCAAACGGTGCCCAACTATATAGAGTGACAGTCTAGGGGATTTCTTCCAAGAGGAACACCTTATGGCTTAATTACAAAATTTCAAGTACTCAATCATTAGAGCAACTAAGTAAATTATAACGGTTTAATTGCTTAGTTTCTTGTAGATTTTCAATAATATGTCATGCAATACAATATAGCCTTTGGATGAAATAGTCTTATAATGATAAATAAGGAAATATTAGGACTATAAAATAGATATGAAAAGAATAAAGTGTGCAACTGGCTTTTTATGCATGAAACGCACAAAAAAACAACAAAATGTTGACATTCACCCTAGAATTAGGGTTATATAATGAAATAATTTTTATTTTTATTTTAATCCATTATTCTATGCAATATATAAGAATCAGGAAATAACACATTAATAAAAGTTCCTTTTTCGAAACATTTCAAAGAACATTAACCCTAGATATCCATAATTTTGGAGAGAAGAGAGAAAATATTTATGGAAGAAAGATTAATGACCACCATCTATAAATGTGCCTTGACATAAATGATCAATGGATATACCTAGGGAAAATTCAATGGAGATTATCTTGATGAAGGAGGTGAGAGGGCTAAATCCTTTTCTTAGAAACCCTAGCCTCTTCCTTAAGAGGAAGATTTTATATATATGGGATGAACAATTATGAACTCTCATGAAGGATTTGAGGAAAATAACTTTTCATATCATAAAAAATCTAGATTTCAAGATAAATATAGAAGCATTAACCATGGTACACATACAAAAAGCTATATCACATTAATAGCATGTAAAATATAAAAGATATGCAACAAACTTACAAAATAGAAGATACACAAGGAGAAGAAAAATCGTGGGAATGAGGGTGTTCCATCTTCTCAACCAGTTTTCATCTCATAGAGAAATATTGAATAATGAAATAGGGCCTTCATTTTCCATTCGTTCATTTAAGCCAATTTCTTGTTTTCCCCTTTTTTGGATTCCCAACGATATTGTGATCTCATATATTGTCTTTCCATTTCCAGGAACCTAGGTGAGATTTGATCATGTGAAAATGACAAATGACTTTGAATAGACTTTAGATTTGTGAGCCTTTCCTTTTCCCAAATGGCCTACCCAAACATGTTCTCATACTACTATTTTTACCCTCATTATTCCATCTTACTTCTCATATCCAAAATGTCTTAATAGACAACAAAGGTTGAATTGCAAAGGTAAATTGAAATGGGTAAATGGAAATGTTAGTGTATGTAGGGAAATTGAAATGTTAATATATGTAAGTGATGTAGTAAAAGGAGCACAAGGGAACCCATTGATTCATAAGATAAATCAATACTTATTTTCCAACCATAGTCTATTGGATTGAAATAATTTTAATTACATTATAGTTTTTTTAAAATTGAATTTAGTCTAACAAAAAAGATTATCTTTACAAATACAATTTAAAAAATGAAATATTAAATATATTAAAAAAACATATAACCATATTCTAACTCAAAAAGTTGCACATTTTACAACAGATTCTCATCCTAGTTTGAAATTACAATTTCAATCATTAGGTATATTCAAATATAATCTGACCAAATCGTAACCAAAAAGTTGACCCATTATACTACACCCAAGGAGTCAGGTAGTTGAAGGCCGGCAATATCCCATTTGGTTTCCAGGACCGTACATGATAACCTCTCGTATTTAGCTAGGTAGCTCAACGGGTAACTCAATGCAAGAGCGAGCATGGTTGTTCAGTTTGGATCATGATCATGATTTAGCTGGGGTAGCTCAATGGGTAACTCAATGCAAGAGCGAGCTTGAGATAAAAACTAGCCAACGCCAAGCATCATCTAATTATTGTTTGGATCATTAGTTTCTTTGCAAGTGAAGGACACAATAAAAAGTCGAATTCATACATAACACGCATCAGAATTTTGAAAATATTTAACTCGCCATTACTCTTCCATTTAAATCTACCAAACACTGCACTACCTCACTGTAATTTTCAGTTTTTACGGGTCCAGAACCACTCCAAATTTGTTTTAGTTGCAAAATATCACTGAATAACACAACCAAAGTAGAACCAAGGGCAAACACGGTGAAACGATCCACTTGTCTCTGTGGATCCTTTCGTGCTGCCTCAATTAATTTCCTTGTTAACATAACACGCAATTAATTATTAAATAAAACATAATTAATAATTAAATGAAACGTAAAACATAGTGATAGACATAAGATCTCATTTCTCCATTGTAATTAGATGAAAAATATTCATTTATCACTTTTATTTAGTAAAAATAACATTTTCACCAGATGTTGCAAAGGAAATGGCGTAAGGCATAAATTGAAGAAAGCACATAGAGCAAAAGAATACTTTGATAAAGAATAAAAATATATTGAAAACTCAAATCAGTGCCCCATTAACTGGAACCACTTAGAAGACATTCCATACGAAATGGGCATATGATCCAAGAACATTGGTGCATAAGAGAACCCATTAGTTAGGTAACATAAGTAAAAATGGTTTCATATATTAAAATCCACAGGTCTAACAAATCTTGTTTAGCCATTTAAGATATAGAAGCTATCTTGTTTATCCATTTAAAATATATAAGCTTCGAAACCTTTGTATATGAGCTATTGTGAAAGGACTGCCCTTGTCCTTAGAAGCATTACCACTAGTACCAAGGAGATCAGGACCTTCAAGTTGTCGAACCCCATGTATTTCATTGCTTGATTTTAATGATTTTATTTGGTTATGTAAAAGCCCCATGTATTTCATTGCTTGATCATTATGTAAAATCTTACACCTTCTCTGGAAATTTAGAGTTGAAAATTTAAAGGCTATCATCATATTTTGGTCTTCAACGATGATTGGCATGCCATGAATCAGTGGGGTTTTTTTGCGAGTTATCCAGGCAATCTTGCCCAATTTTTCGTTTGAAATCCCGTTAGTTTTTGTTGTTGGGGCAATTTTTTGTTTGAAATCCCGTTAGTTTTTGTTGTTGGGGTTTCTCGTTTTTTTTTTTGCTGGTGCGCCCTTTGGGGTTTCTTGGCAGGCCTGCGTGTTCTGCTCACTTGTTAGCCTCTTAGCCATTTTTCTGATTCGTTGTGAGACATTAAATGTTCAGCGTAACTAATGTTTTTAACATAACATGTTCCCATGAATAAATTTACAAGATTTTGTTTTTTTCTCGGAAAAAAATAAATTAATTTCAAAAAAAAATTAATGCATTCATTTCAGATATATAGATTTAGGTATTATTATAATGTTTTGTAATTATAATAATCATAATTTAATTTTAAAATTATGGTTATGATATGTATGGTTATGAAAGTAAACCTCATGAAAACAAGATCTCAGGCCAAATTTGTACTGCAAGAATGAAGTCAAGTTTAAATAAGGTGCACAGAGGGATCAGAATTGAAACTTTTTAGTTGTGTAAACTAAAATTGATATAAAACACCTAGCACTGCAATATGTTACCATTGTTATAATAATAAATCCAATGATTCTACATGCAAAAGTTCATTCTTTACTAAATGAACATAGTGCTTACCTATATCCACAAGAAGAAAGCATGCTGGAAAGCACTCTGCAGAACATAAGGTAAGTTTGCTAACCATCAAAGCATTGTCATTTCCATGAATATTCAGTAAATAGGATTCAGAAATAGAATTTGACAATGAGGCATTGGTGTGAAAAGAATTTTGATACCAGGAACATAGTGAAATGGATCAAGAAAAGAAGGACCATTGAACAAAAAAAGTTCATCTGTTGGCTGCACTGCGGGAGTTCCTTGAATTACAGCATGCCTCTCTTGAATTTATAAGGCCATCTCTGCTATTATAACTTGTAGTTTTGTGCTGACCAACAAAATTGTCTGTGCATTTTCAAGATCGAATGGCAATAATCCCGAAGAATTCAATCAAGAAACTTTCTAGGCCATTAACTCACATCAGCAATAAGACAGTCCTATTAGCCTAAGACTTTTGTTTACTTATAGCTAAGGGAACAAAAGAGAGCCAAAAGTACGCATACCATTCAAAAAACCCACATAAGTGTTTTATCTTAAGTATCAAATGTATGTGAATAAAATACGCAAATTTTACATTATGCTAAGGGTATGCTCACTCCGCTAATTTCACATTCATTTTAACTTTATTATATAAATCCCCATATAGCTTTTCCCGTATATTAATTAACTCCCCTAAATAAATATCCCAACCTTTAGTTTTAATTATAAATTATACCATTTACCCCATATCCCGACAAAGCAGATAAATCCTGTCATTAAACCCCGCCTAATCGATTAAATCTATGATTAAATCTGAATTAATCCCAAACTGCCGAAGATTAAAGCCCTGGGCCCCCTCGAAGCCCATGCTCTTATCACCCACGCACCTCCCTTGCCCGACTAATGTCTGATCACCATCTCCCTGATTTGACGGTCTACAGCCATATCAGCTGCACTCGACGGCCGACCATTACCTGCCCAATAAGGTGGTTTTCCCCAGCCCCCCAACTTATACGTGTCAAATGCTGGAGTACATTGGGTGACCCCTCCTCAATATTGCCTCCTCCACAAAAGCGGTGTGATGGCTTGGAAAATCACCTCCCCGCTCAACCCGATAAATCACATATTGTTCATTCATAAATTACCTGCCAAAAAATGACCGTTGCTCCATAAAAGGCCGAGAAGCCCTTTTTCATTTTTCTTCGCTCGAGCTTTTTGAAAACCCTTGCAAACTAGTGTGAAACCCTGCAAACAAGAAAACTACCAATTAACCCCATTTCAGTCCTTAGAGAGCTAGCAAAATACCAAGTGAACACATCTTCAATGAAGGCATTGTCAACAGGAAAGGTACTATACCAGAGCTTTGAAAACTTGTTTTACCTCCAGCATGAGGTAAAACACTTGTTTGTCAATAAGCCTACTTTTTCCAAGTACACCAAGGCAGATGAAATATACAAAAAGATGTTAAAAATCTAATTAATTGATGCTGGAATGTGGGAAAAGTTGACTGATTTACTGTAAGAAAAATGCAGTTAAAAGGTAAAAGTAAAACAGCGAGGTAAAAAGATGAAAACAGGTCAGTAGAGTCAAAGAGTATTAGTGTCAAAGTGTATGAGATAAAAGCCAAAAATAAATGAAGCTTCTAGCGTAAAAGATCAAACAACAATCAGTAGAGTCAAAGAGTATTAGTGTCAAAGTGTATGAGATAAAAGCCAAAAGTAAATGAAGCTTCCATCGTAAAAGATCAAACAACAAAGCAGCATAAAGGGATAAATCAAAACATAAAGGCCAGCAATACCAAAATAAAAGGGACATACCAAAATAAAAGTGACAACATGAAGCAGTTCAATAGCTGTCTCTATCTTCTTGCAAGAAAATATTTTTATTTTCTAGATTAAATCTCAAATTAGTTTGAGATATTTTGTAATAATTTGTGTATAAATACTTCACAATTCGAAGTATGTAGGGTGGATTCTTAGACATTTCTATAATATTTTGATCAAAAGGACTGCAAAGCTATTGTATCATTGACTAAGCTAGCAAGCTGGATTAATGAATAAAGACAAGATATTTCATAGGATTCCTGTGTTGAGCGAAGTGCAAACAAGTATTTTCTTATGTTATTTTTATCTTTCTTAAAGTTTTTCCACAATCTTTAATGTATTTATGAATATGAATGTTATAGCTGGAAAAATATCTCATAATTTGTCTAATTACACTCTGTTTTAACAATTATGCATATAAATGTTTTCAACTGATATTTACGTTAAGGAATTCTTAATTGCTCCTTAGTTTAGGTTGTTTCTTGCTAATCCAGATCGAAGGATTTTTAATTGCCCTTTTCTTTTGATTACCCTCTCTTCCTCGTTTATATCTCAATCTGAGAATTCTTAATTTCTCTCTAACCCTGAGTAAAACCATTTCACCCGCTATTCCAAATGCTCTCTCACCCTGATTAAAACCATTTCACCACCCTATTCCAAAGACCTGCACTTTATTCTGCTAGCTTTCCCTTTGAACATTCCCTTTAGTGAGTTGATATAGTTATGTCGCCCTTCTATTGAATCCATAGCCCAATGGTCTAAAGAGATCATTCTATCCCTTTGTTTCAAGGATCCCACCACCCAATCTTGAATACAAATAAAAAACCCCTAGAACATTCATGACTAGCCTGAAATCCAAGAAAAAAAAGCTAAATCATATAGAGAGAGCCCTCTCTAAGACTAGGTTGGCTAGAGCCTATGCTCCAAGGTTGGTTTGCAGTTACCTCGGTCATTTTCTTTCTTCTAATAACTTCTAGAGAAATTTCTGAGTGATAACAAATGTCACATGGATTGTGCAACCTTTCCTTCACTAATCGCATGTTTGCACCATACTTCTTTCGATAACTACATGATCCCCATAACAACAGTATTTGATCAATTTTTTATCCAATTCATGTTTTTGGTTACCTTATGAGCTTGATGGGCAAGTAGAGACCCATACTAGCCATCCCTTCTTCATCAATGGAAGGGTACTTAGCCATCCCTATGGTCAAATCAATCACATGAGTGCCCATGAATAAATATTAACAAACATTCACATTGTAATTGGTTCTCATTCCAACACATTATTGGCCTATAAACACAATCCTACTCCATGGATTTTATAGAGCTTCTTAATCTTAAGTTTATGGTGTTGAGTTATGCTAGAGTGAGAAGACCATGGATTCCACTCAAATTTTATTGTGTTTTATTACACTCATGTTGCTCATTTTTCCCTCCATATTGTCATTACATATAGGGAACAGTTACCACGTTACTATTACACAGAGAAAGCCTTAGGGGAACCATCCATAGATAAGGATCATAGTCCACTATTGCCAACTTCTCTTCAAGTGATACATTTCATGCTTTATTGCCTTTCCATTACATAATAAAAAATTTCTTCTCATCCCCACAAAATATAGTGAGATGATGTTACTTTGCCTGCATCTAAATTTAAGCATGAACATGCTTCTCCCATCAAAGCACAATTCAACTAATATCATAAACTTTCTCCATATGAGACGTGTCTGTGTTGTGGGTGTTTGATATATCACCTCATTTTCAGCAAGCCTTGTTTCTCTTATTAGTTCAATTTCTCCACCTTCAGTAATCATATTTTTCAAAAATCAACAATGTGGGTCATCTTACAATTAGCAAAAACCTTAAAGGGCCAAGTTTCATGGACAAAGTTCCCCTCGCAAAAGTAGAACTCAATCTTCCAATATAATTCCAACTAGATTTAGAGCCAAAATTACTGAAAAAAAAGTAGGGAACTTTGTGTTGTTTATGCCATGTTCTAGTAATGTCCATCTCTTTGTAAAACTTGTGTCCACATTGTATTAATTATTATTTTTAGATTTGTATCGAGTGAATAGGATTCATGGAGATGGGCACCCATCTCAAGATTTTATTATTTATTTAAGTTTACTTAAGTGTAAGTAATGAGCTAAGTGAGCTATGACTTAATTATTCATTTAAAATTTCTACTTCATCATTTATTAAAACATGTAGTTTTATATAATTGGTTTCTTTCTTTTCAAATTTTTTTTTAACAAATTTCTTTATTTATTAGATAATTTATATACAACATTATCAAAAGTATGGATGTACCTCCACGTTAATGAAATTTATATTCCTTACCTTGTTTTTTTTAAACTAATCAATCATACAAGATAATTAATTAATAATTGTTGATAGATATGTTAACACTTATTTTATAATATATTTCACAATACTAAAAAAATATATAGTTTTATTTTAAATTATTATTATTATTATTAATTATATAAAAAATAATAAATGAGTTAAACAATATAACACATTTAAAAAAACATGTAACAAGATTCTTAAACATGAAGATACACCTCACTTTCAATAAATTTTGTTACAATACCATGGACAATATCATGGATTATAAATACTACATTATGAAAAAAGCATTATTTATATTTCTATAATTTTTAATTAATCAAATTAATTAATTTTTTTTTATATAATTATATAAGTAAGAATGAAAATGATATAATTACTTTTAAAATAAATATCAATTTTTTATTTATGATTACTATTAAGAATATTCTAAAATATTATATAAAAGTTAAATCCATACTATTCACTTAATAGTTATAAATAATTAAATTGAAATTCTAAAAATTTTATTCCAGAATAAAATAAAATAAAATAAATTATTTCTTTTAAATAAAATTCAACCAATCTATCTATTTATTTTACTTTTATTGTCAAAGGTTTCTTATTTCAACTTAAGGTGGATGAGAATAGATCAATTTTCAAGGGAATATGCTTAGTCTTAATGTTTATTAGCAACAATAGTGTGTTTTTAGGCTCCATTGACTTTTAATAAATTTAAAAAATTATATTTGTGCCACCTGGCTCCTTGCCCACCAATTTCCCAGGGATTTGAGATTTATTCTATTTCTAATATGTTCATATTCTAATTATAAGGGGAAATTAATATATAAGCAATTTTTTTAATAAAATGGTCCATTTTACAATAAGATGTGTAATTCATTTTTTTCTCAAATTAAACTCCCCACCCACCAATTTCCTAAGGATTTAAGATTATTCCAAGTCTAATAGGTTCATATTCTAATTAGATGGGAACTTAATATATAAGCAAATTTTATTTAGCAAAATGGTCCATTTTACAATAAAATGTGTAAATTTTTTTCTCAAATTAAAATTGATTTATAATATTTTTATACATGCTTAATCAAGTAAATATGTGCATTAATAAGACATTTTAATATTACAATATTTTCCCCGGATGTGGGTGACGGGATGTGTGTTGGAGAGGAGCCACATGGTAGCCATGTGCTGCCTCGTGTCCAAACTGAGCATTGAATTAACCCTTCGCCGCCATGGACAGTCGATACAAGGGAGGCGACAGGCATTCAATGAGAGCATGATACAATGGTGCGATTACAACTTGCAGCTGAGGCGTACAGGATCCAAGGGAATCACTGGGCGGTTTTTAAGGAAGAAAGGCCGAGACATGGAGAACAGTCTGCTGTTAGCTGCCTCCTCCTTCAGGATTCTAATCCTGTGGGCAACGTTGGCATGTTTAATTCTGGTTGTTGTTTGGGCACAATTCAGCGGTGGCTCTGGAGAGTGGGGCGCTGTGACAATTCCACACCTGCATCCCTCTCTGCCCCTGCAGCCGCTGCAAACATGTTTCGAAGAAGGGGTCCAGCCCGCGGAAGACCGGCACACCCTCCAGCCTCACGACCACGCGTTCAGTGCTGTCGTTGCTAGTGTCATAGAGGAATTCAGGCCACCCCCATTCAGGCAAGCCAGTTCATGGACTCAAGCAGTCCTAATGCTGAGCCAGCCCCTGCACCCGCTTTCGGGTCTGCAATTTTCTCTTTTGGCTGCACGCAGGATCGACCCCGCATTAACGCATGTATTAGTCCTATTTCTCGAGGAAGCTCAGGATGAAGATGGAGGAGCGAGCAGTATGGAGAGGGCTCCTGGGGGAAGCTTGGGTGCGGAAGAAAAGCCACCTGCGGAGGCACCTGGGCAAGCTTCTAAAAGCCCTCAGGCTCAGGAAGCAACGACCTCCAAGGAAGAAGCTGAGGAGGACTGGGAAACTCTGCGGGAGAAATATTGCTGGTGCGAAGTGGTGGAGGGAAAGCCTCCCGAGTAGCCCTCTGCTGGACCGCATCCTCCTCACCCGACGTTGTTCAAGTTATGTTTTGGTTCTCTCTGGTTTTGGTTATGTTCATGGCCATGCTTTATGTTTTCTCTGGCTCAGGTCCAATTCCATGTTTGCTATTGCTAATTCCGTTAGGCCTGATAGGGAAGTCTTTGAAACTCTTTTGAGGCCCCTGCGTGGGATTTCATGTTTAGCTCCTATGCCCCTGCATGGGCATTTTCAGTCAGTTATCGGGCCCCTGCGTAGGTAGTTTCAGTCAGCTATCAGGCGCCTGCGTGGGTGGTTTTAGTCTGGTCGAAGTCTGGTTGGTGTTTCATTGGCCCTTTTTGAGTATCGTAGTAATGCCCCTGCGCGGGAAGATGTTGTTATGTGATAGCCAAGCCCACAGCGCCACTATTGGCCTTGGGCACTCTGACATCCTAAATGTAAAATTTTCACTGTATATAATATAGTAGCTAGATTTACTGAGAAAAAAAAAATATTACAATATTTTTTTATTATATTTATAAAACCTCCGATTATATTAACCCAATCATTATTTTTCATATAATTATAGCTAAATAATTTACACATATTACTATATAAGTCCTAAATTATAAGACTTCGTCCCTTACCTCAAGATCAATGAAAATTTTGTAGTTTTTTAATAAAACGCCCACCACAAAAATGGTTGGACTTCATTACCTAAATGCATGATTTGTGTCTTTTCATTATGAAGATACAAATTGATATAAAGTTTCGTTGTTGGAATTTTTTACCTTAATGTAAGATTTGTTCTTTTGATTATGAAGATATAAATTGATTATAAATTTTATAGGATATTAAATATAGTTTTTGGGTTTTTGATAATGAAGATCTAAATTCATTATAAATTTTAATGGATAGCAAGATTTTTGGGAATTTTTTATTATGAAGATATAAATCGATTATAAATTTTAATGGATAATAAATATGATTTTTTTTAATATGAATTTGGTTAAAATTTATTTTAGATTATTTAATTTTTGTAAAAAATTTAGTGTTGTGTTTACATTACATTTATAAATATTAAAAACAAAATTAACGTGATATAGAATTCAGATTAATAATTATTTAACAATTTAAAATAAATTCAAATCATAATATTTAAATAATTAAAATAAAAATTGTATATTTAAT
>APFE030339155.1:0-17839 GCA_000404065.3 Pinus taeda
AGAGAACCTACGTACCCAGAGATAAACATGTTTTCAAGTGACTTTCTCTCTTTTGAAGTTTTGACATGAAGAGCAGAGGTATGGGGCTTTGACAAAGAGGACAATATGGCTATTGATGGGGCCATATAACTGCAGATTGTCAAGGTGACAAAATTCAGTGTAACAGAGACCTCCTTTGCAACTTTTTCAAAGGGAGTGAAAAGAGTAGCAAGACCACATTCAGCCTCCATTGTACTTAGAGTATGATCTAGAAGAACATGCACAAGAAACCATTGAGTTTGAAGAAAATATATTCTTCTCTTTTTCAAATGAGGAATATGAAGTTGAAGTACATGAGGAAGGAGGGGATGATTTAGATGCACCATTAGATGATGGTTATATTGATGATCATTGTAGCCAGTTTGTTCACTTCATGTAAGCATAGTTGCACAGGAAATGTGATCTCAGATCTTCTAGAAAGAGATCTAGAATGCAAGACCAAAATGAAGACCCCTCTCCCCAAAATTCTCCTAAATCA
Source organism: Pinus taeda (assembly GCA_000404065.3). Lineage (NCBI taxonomy): Eukaryota > Viridiplantae > Streptophyta > Pinopsida > Pinales > Pinaceae > Pinus > Pinus taeda. Next base: position 518 of record APFE030339155.1, read on the forward strand.
ACATAAAAGGGGAAGAAGCCTTTAGGATCATTCTTAACCAAAAATAAGGACTCCTCAGATCTAATCTCCCATAAGCCTAAAGCTTCTAAAGCAAAAAGTTCACCCTCGCCACTCAAACCAAAATGTGATAAGGAAACAGATCTCTATGAGGTTGTCATAGCTGAAAAGAGTCTTGTTGTCTTTAATCTCTAGAAAGAACTAGAGAAGGTCAAAATCTTTGTCTCGTTGACTGAATTGTCAAAGAAACCTAATTATAAATCTCAGGTATCTAAATTCATGTTTCCATCCACCACAGTCCCCCTACATAATATTTTGAATCTCCAAGAAGAAAGTCCTATGGTTTTATTTTGACCCCACGTTGAAGAACAAGACTCTTCCACCACCACTTATTATGTTACCTTGGTAGTACATGACCTTTTGCTACATAACTACATGTTGGACGCAGGTGCTTCTCATAACCTGATGCCTTTATCTGTGATGGAGCAATTGGGGCTGCAAATAACCAGGCGATAAAAATATATGTATTCCTTTGACTCCAAAAGAGTAAAGTGTCTAGGGATGATTAAATATTTGGTGGTGAATTTGGATCATATTCTTGTAAAAAGTGCAGTGATGGATATTGTAATGGTTGAAATCCTTGCAATGTTTGGTATGCTCTTGTTCAGGTCTTGGGCATCCAAGTTTGGAGGGTCCATTAAATTGGATTTGTCTTATGCTACCATCCTGGTATTTAGTGGAGAAGAAAGAGGGTTATATAGAGAATCAAGGTTTGTTAAGACAATTACAAGGGTTGATTGTTCGAATAATGCCCCTGTGTATGGTAAAGAAAGGGAGAACTTCTGCTTGTTGTTATAGGAATATGATCTGATCCTAGAAGAGACACAGGTGCAAGCTTCTATCCAACTAGACCAACTATTACTAGAATGCGATAAGGTGTGGAAGTTTTTGAGCCTAGTATCCCTATTTTTCCATCACATAGTACCATTATTTCATAACCTAAATTTCAACATTTTTAACTCATTTTGTACCATAATTCCACAACTTGCCTCCAATACATATCCTACACCTTGTGGTTGATTATCCTTAGTTTTGTTAGCTTTTCTATGATTATAGATGATTTAGTCATGATTTACTAATGACTTTATTTTTGGTTAGTTCATTCGTCGCAGGGGTTCCATTGCAAAAATTCTTCACAAGCCAATTAAACGAATTGCCAAACATTGAGTACGGAATAATTCATGTAGGTGAAATATAAAATTTGTGAGAAAATGGAGAAGAATATTAGATTCTGACATGTTGGTTTTGTTTAGAGTACCCTCATTCATGTAACCTATAAACAGTTTAGAAAAATTCATTACCATGAAGGAGTTACGGTTAGGGGAATATTCGAGCACAATCTTAAGCATGGAATCAGGGCCAAATTCGTGGCTTGTCTATTCTCGGCCACAACCACGATTTGGATAAACCTCTTGTGCTAAAAAGGGGAATGGTTTGTTACACACAACAGGACCCAGCTCAGTTAATCTGAGATCCAACTGGAAGTCATTCACGAAAGATATCATGCAGCTTATAATAGTTTTGATGTTTGAACTGTTTACTTTGTATGGTTAATTAGTTAATTTTAGCTTCTATCAGTCGACCTTTTAAGGCCCGATGTGTTTTGTATCTTAAAAAAGAAATAAGGGAGATGAACAAGAGACCAAAGGATGCATGTGATTAAGCTTTTACCTTGAAAAAACTGAAGGAATGTATGTAAGTGAATTTATGTTCTGAACCTTAATACAGTTTTACTATGCCATTAATTCTTTGTAAGTGATATGGTTTTACTCAATTTTTAGGCATTGATTTAACTTAAACTTGCTCCAAGAGAGGCAAGGGACCAGCACTGCATGGAGACAAGTTTTGCAACTAATATAGATCATAGGAATTACATTTTATCATCATTCAATTGCGTAAATATTGTTTAGGAAAGTTATCGTTTGGATTTCAGAATTTCTATCTTTACTTTGTACTCAAATTATCTACTATGTTTCGTAGATCTGAACTAAATGTGATAGTTTTTCTTTCTTAATTGGTGAGACAAGAAGGGATTTCACTGAGTCATGATTCTCAATATGTGCATGGTTCCTTTTCTATGATTGCATGACGTGAAATGTTTAAAGAATATTGTTAATTTGGAAATATACAGGGACTAATTACTATATCCTAAGTCTTGAAATGAAATTGATTTCATGTTATGTTCATTTCCCATTCAACAGCGTTATGTCAATGTGAGAAATGATCAAGAATAGCAAACACATATTGGTTATAATTGACTCTATTGGTTTCAAACTTAACATGATTAGAGTAGGTGTTGGCACCCATTTTTGTCCCAAATTTTATGCCTCTCATCCCTACCATCGTTTTCCTATGAGAGTACTGTTAGGCATGGAATCCCCCCAAGGCATGTTTTGGGGCTTAAAGCCCAAGTTTTGACTAAGCCTATTGTAAAGACTCCACGATTTATGGGTGTGGAGCGCGAAGTCATAATAGAGTCATAGGGTTGTCTGCCCTTGTTTTTGTAATGAAATGTTGGTTTGAAATATCTACCCATGGTCCGCAGACCATGGAATTGTATAAATAGAGCAAGGCTCTAAGTGTAGAAAACAATTAATTGAAGGAAGCAAGATGAGTCTAAGGAATTGATGAAGCATTGAGTCAAAGAGTGATTCATGTCTTTGGGTCATAGAGTAGGAAAAGGCTCTATAGCTGAGTGCACAAAAGCCTTGTAGTCCGCAGCTAATTGCACGGACCCCTGCAGTTGAGTGCGTAGGGAAGGTCGAGTCTGTAACAGTTGGAAGCATTAATAAAGAGACATTTTACCATATTTCTATGTATCTTTTTCCATTTTATGTATTATCGGGTATGAATTGCAAGTTTACTATTTATTTACTGTGCGAACTCATATGAATGTGCTAAATAAGTAAGTATAACATATGGAATCCATTTAAGCGAAGATAACTAACTGGTATAAGAAGATAAGTAAGATCCCAGGTGTGACTTAGGGAATTAGTACAAATCATTGCTCCAGCAGTGCGGAAGCCCCACATCCCCTAGTTAGTCCTGCACGAAGGCGAATATATCAGGGTGCGAAGGCTACGGAAGTGCGCGAAGTAACCTGGGCGAAGAGACTTGTAGTTGGACCAAATCAACCCGTTAGACATCTCAAGGGTGTGGAAACCTAGTTCTAGCACCCCCCCATACTACTTTGGGCGAGAACTCAGTCCGCACTCCACGGACTGTTGCCAAAAGGGCCAGTAGCACAGGAATTTGTTTGGATAATTAACTCTGAACCTGGGTCAGGCCCCTACAAGCCAACAAATGGTTCCATTGCTAGGACCGGGATCTGCATAGATATGTTTGATGTCGTATCACTAGAATCCAACTAAGAAAGGAATTGAAGATTGGTTGGATAGAAAGATTCACAAGTTCGCAGCATAGGCAAATAGTAATCCATGACTATCAAAAGAAGAGTGGTTAGACTACTACATGTACACAAAGATCCATGAAATTTTCTTCGCATCTTTCCCTACCAAGCTATACGAGTGGATCACGAAGCTAGCAGATAGCCAAGGAAGGTGAAAGCTCGACAAACCTATTGTGTGGACTCTAGAAATGGTGCGCAGATTGGAAGCATCAAAGGATAAGATCACGTGCATTGTTGATCATTGGCTCGATCAAATTATAGGAAGATTGATCACTGAGTTCATGGTAGATACTTCAGTCAGCTATAGCGAGGTACAACGACGATTCCTCAAAGGACCGTGAGGTAAGTACGTTAAGTCTTTGAACACTTGGATTAAAATGCTACTGTGTGAAAAGTGGGTTATGTGAATACATTGATATTTGGGGCTATGCGAAGTGGGAGAATTTACAGAAATGAAGGTAATACAGAACTAGAAACTAGCCCCTTGATTTCACCTCCGCGAGGGGATGAAGAAGAGCTCACAAAGGTCTCACCAAGAAGTGAGATCAATTTGATAAGGCAAAGTATTCCACGCATACCACCCCCACCCACACCATCGCCAGTTTCACCTTCATCACCCCCATCTTCGCCCATACCACCTTTGCCACCACCACGAGTCAATATGGCAAGCGTGATAAAATTTCTAATGTTCAAGGGAGTAGGAAATGAAGATCTAGACTAGTTTTGGTTCATGATAAAAGCTATATGGGAAATGTAGGGAGTTATAGATGACAATATAAAGAAATCAACATTGGTCAGTGCTCTGCAGTATCACGCACTGACCTAGTACACTAAGCATTCCAATGACAATCCGAATGCAGGCATTGCAGATATCCAAACTCTGTTAAATAGAGAATTTAGCAAACCAAAGTTAGAGGCACAGTCAATCATTGAGTTCAAGGAGATCATGATGCTACCAGGTGAGACTCCTTAGGAGTTGGATCAGAGACTGAATTGTAGAATTCGTTAAGCTAATATGACTTTGACAGATGGACAACATTGCCAATGGTTTGTAGCATCGCTAACACCACATTTAAGGAACGCGCTATCACAACAAAGGCTAAAAACTCAGGCCGAGGCCTTGGAGTTCACAATGAGACTATATGTGACCCTGATATAGGATCCCAACCTGGGAGTTCAGAAGATCCACATGCAGTTGAAAAACTTGTGCCTTGAGATGTAGGCTCTCAAACAGGACAGGCACGCTCGTCCAGAGGTGCGCGACGAGGTATGGTGTCTTAATTGTAAGGATCAGGGTCATGACAAGGACCACTGCCCAGTGTTCGCAAATTACCTCACGGGAAAAGGACCAATTTCATTAAGACCGAAGGCACAAGCAAGAGCCAGCGCAGCGCCTACATTATGGTGCACAATTTTTCAAATAGGGGGAAGCATGAGACATACAACTGCCATTTATTGCAGAAGTACATGAAGAATTCGCAACAGTTGTTCTTTAATTTCTGTAGATTATTGGAACATGATGAGTGCACTTGTAGAAATTATGAACTGATAATGGATAGGACTCCCACCTACAGAGTCTAGGCCGAAACATGGCCCCTTTACCAGAATCCAAGAATGGTGCGAACCAGATTTTAGGGGCGTGGACAAGGCCGACATGGAGGAGGACCTAGAAGAGGTAGCAGATAACTGATATGTTACAATTTCAGAGGGCCAGGACATTATGCCCATGGTTGTATGAATTTGACGCATCCATCATGCCTGTATTATACATTGTTTGATCATGAGATGAAGGATTGTCCTACATTGATAGCAAGGTTGCAAGACAAGGGAGCACTCTAGCCTCCCTTGACCCATAACCTGTAAATGATGAGGTCTGAGTCACGCAAGGAAGACCCTAATGTGAACATTGTGCTCCGTAGTGGAATTACAACAGGGGATGCCAAAGGCAAGCAGCCTGAAGATAGTACTTAGGTTCGCAAGGCTCCGATGAAAGAACTAGAGTTTTATTTGGAGCGTGCTAAGGAAACCTTCGTGGAAGTTAGGAAGAGCTTCGTTGATGCCTCCACTTTAGGAAGCAAAGATAGACCGAAGCCAGAAATGGACCCATCGATGCTCAAGACGTTCCTGGAAACATGCATGAAGCTCCTGTGTGACAACAATGCTGTAAAGGAACTGCAATAACTCATAAATAGATGTGTTGGGACCGCGCTACGTGACCGTGCATAGTCTGGAAGGTTGGAAAGCACGCGACAAGGACGGGACAAGAAATCAAGTTTACCGCACAGATTGGGGAGTACAAGATGGACCAAGTGATTCTGGACCTAGGATCATACACGAACGTTCTACTGAAGCAAACATGGCAATGCATGGGGAGGCCTACGCTGCAATGGTATCCTATCCAACTGCAAATGGTGAACCAGCAAAAGATCCTACGTATGGGAATATTGTAGGGAATCACCGTATATATCGAAGGAGAAAGCGCACTAGCATATTTTGAAGTGATAGAGATTGTTGATGACAACAATCCCTACCTTGTGCTATTAGGGATAGATTGGGCCACTAACATGAATGGGATGATAAATCTGAAGAAGCGCAAGATGATCTTTGACAAAAAGTCCTTGCGCATAGTCATACCTTTGGACCCTGCAGAAGGATCGTGCCACATGGAGCCAGTGCACAACTATGAAAGCAACGACGACTTGGACTACATATACAAGATAACCATGTGAGAGAAAGACTGGGTGAATCCCACCGTGGATGGATGAATCTCATGGGAGTGTGAAAGCTCCTGTACATCAGATTCAGACAAAGAGATAGAGAGATGGCAGAACCAGTTACACGAGGTAACCACACTGAACTGCAACATGATGACAAGATCATTGTGCTACCTATCAACAGAGGTAAGGGATCTTCCTACGTATGATATGTTGAGCAAGGTAGATGACTTCATGAACAGATTCGAAAGGGAGGTGCTGGAATAGCAACATTTTGAGGCCCTGAAATGGGTACTACGCACTACACCCATGAGGTGGTGGGGTATGCACCAATGAAGCTTTGAAGACTAGTGTGAATGCAAGAGAATGGTGCACATGTGGTTTGGGAAGCCTCAGATGTGATTAAAAGACAACTATGATAGACAAGATGATCCACCTACGCACCTTGCCAAGTGGACAAAGGTCTACGGGGAGGCGCTGCAATCTGAGTGGGTGCACCTGTTCTATCATACCCTATATATTATACCCATGAACTGGTATATAGAGACGTAGCTCCACCATGGGACAAGTGAATGGGATATCTTGTGTGAAGGGTTCCTGTTAACCTTCACATTTGAGGATCGTTAGTGGGATATTGTTGATGACATGCTACAAGCAATAAAAGCAGCTATCTTTAAAACACCCCAGGAGCTAATAGAATTTATTCATCTTGAATGGGTGACTCAGCTAAGCTGCATGCAGGAGTGTTATAGCGTAAAAACTAAAGAAGACGAAGAGCATCCGTGAAAAGTTAATATTCTAGAAATTGAAGGATATCGCGAGGTTCAAGGGCCACTGATTGAAGACCCTGAAATAACTGTGTTGGTAATAACAAAGTAGGTAAACATTGGCACGAAAGCCGAACCTAAGTACACAATGCTCCGATTACTAGGATGATGCAATGGTGGATAAATTCACTGAGTTACTCTGTGAGTACCAAGACCTGTTCCCCACCAAGATCACAAACTTAAAAGGAATCGTTAGAGATTTAGGAATGATGCGGATCACATTAAAACCTAATGCAAAACTAGTTAAGAAAAGGCCTTACCACTTGAATCCGAAGTACAAGGAGAAGGTCCGCATAGAACTAGACAAGATTCTCGCAGCTAGAATCATTGAGCCAGTGGAAGAATCTGATTGGGTAAGCCCTATGGTAGTGCAGGAAAGGAAGCAAAAGGGTGAGATAATAATATGCATGGATTTCAAAAAATTGAATGACGCGTGTGTGCATGACCCATTCCCTACTCCGTTCACAAATGAAGTATTGGAAAATGTCGGTGGGCAAGAAGCATATTCTTTTACTGATGGGTTCTCAGGGTACCACTAGATCAAAATTGCACTGGAAGATGGGAGAAAGACCACCTTCATGACTGAGTGGGGTGGATTTCAATACATCATTATGCCGTTTGGGTTGAAGAACGCGCCAGCCATCTTTTCACGCATAGTTGTTGAAGCATTCAAGGAATATATCCACAAGTTCCTGGACGTTTATCTAGATGATTGTACTGTATTTGGATTGGTTAAGCACCATGTAGCGAGCTTACGCTTGATGCTAGATACCTGCCGACGACACCAAATCACGTTGAACCTCAAGAAGTCTACATTCCTCGTTCCCTTTGGGAACCTGTTCGGACATGTGGTTTGCAAATAGGTACTGATGGTAAACCCCGTAAATATTGTAGTGATTGCAGTGATTTTGAATTTGGAAGTGCCACGAAGTGTCAAACAGTTGCGCACTACGCTGGGACATACGGGGTATTACAGGAAGTTCATCAAAAGCTATGACCAGATCACTGTGCCGATGGAAAAGTTGTTGAAAAAAGATGTCACATTCTGCTGGAATGATGACTACATGAAGAGCTTGGATGTACTAAAATAAAAATTTGCCTCTGCGCCGATCCTGGTCTTCCCAAAATGGGACAAGGAGTTTCATGTCCACGTTGATGTATTGCATATAACACTAGGAGTAGTACTAACGTAGGAGGGTGGAGAGGGCTTGGATCACCCTATCGCGTTCATGAGTCACAGATTGTCTAATGTAGAAAATAACTATTCCACAACTGAATGCGAGAGATTGGCTACGGTGTACGCGCTCCAAAAATATCGACACTATTTGCTAGGGGGACACTTCAAGATGTATACAGATCACTCTGAGCTGAAATACTTGGTCAATAAGCATGTGTTGGCGGGGAAAATATGCAAGTGGCCTTATTGTTCCAAGAATATGATTTTGAGGTCATTGTGAAGCCTAGGTGCCTAAATGTGAGACCAGATCACTTGTTGCAAATCGAGACGGGAGAGGAACCTACTAGTTTGGAGGAAAGATTACCTAATGCATAGCTCTTTGCCATGCGTGTGGTAGATGGACACTTCGAAGACATAATCCACTTTCTCATGACTAGAACTGTGCCGAAAGAGTACTCTGTCCAGCAGAAGAAGGAACTGGTGGTGCGCGCGGCAGATTTTTATATCATCGTAGGGCACCTACATAATATGGGTAATGATGAGATACTACAAAGGTATGTACCTAGATTTCAACGAAGTCACATCCTCGCGTATGCACATGGGGGCACTGGAGGAGGACACTATGTAGGGCGAGAAACCATGCAAGGTTGTGGTGGCCAACCCTTCATCAAGATTCAAAGGCACAATGCAAGGCATGTGATGTATGTCAAAGAATAGGTAAGACATCACGGAGGGAAGAGATGCCTTTGAATCTGCAAATGACATTGCAGCCCTTTGAAAAGTGGGCGATTGACTTTGTAGGCCCTATCAAACCTTAGGGAAAGACGAGTGCGCGATACAATATCACTGCGACAGAGTACCTGACTTGTTGGGCAGAAGCGCATCCAATAAAAGATTGCATGCCCGCAAAATTTCTATTTGAACATGTATTGACCTGATTTGGATGTCCAAAGATCCTGATGAGCGATTGCGGTACACATTTCCTGAACAAAACAATCAACACGCTGACAGAAGAGTTTCAGATGTATCATCAAAAAAGCACACCATATCATCCCCAAGCCAATGGGATGGTAGAAGCATTTAACAAAATATTGGAAAATGCGTTGACCAAAGTATGAAACACGCAACGGAGTTATTGGGACCTGTGCATACCTATGGTATTATGGACTTATAGGGCAACGTGCAAGAAACTGATGGGACAGACACCTTTCCAGTTGGTCTATGGCGTGGAAGATGTCATGCCAATGGAGTATATTGTGCCTAGTTTGTGCATAGTAGTGCTCACAGGTATGACGGACTGTGAAGCCCTAGAAGAGAGGCTCGTGTAGTTGGAAGAACTTGAAGAGGAACAGTTCCTAGCTGGCTTCCATCAACAGGTACAAAAGCAGCACAAAAAGGCCATATTAAGTTGTGCACCTTCAAGGTAAATGATTTAGTGTTACTGTATGACAGTAAGTTTGATAAATTCTCGGGAAAGTTGAGAATGCATTGGCTCAGACCGTATGTTGTTAAGGAGGTCATAGATGGAGGCGCGGTGCAGCTGGTAAAGCTAAATGGAGAACCTTTCCTAGGCAAAGTGAATGGTAGTCGATTGAAGCCATACATGGGGAGCCCGGCTTTCTGACTAACCAACAGAAGCACAGTATTCGTGCTTCAAGTAGCCAAAAGAAGGCATGGGATTATAAATAGATGCAAGGGACGTAGGAATAGATGCAAGGAAGCAGTTCCAACACCACGGTCTCGGAACAACTTGTATAGGAGATCGAGTAGGCAGTTGCTCAGTGCACTGCCAACCTTGTCATTGATCAAGCAAAGTTGGAGGGTGTCCGCATGAAGATCTCCACATTGACAGAGTGACTCGAGAGCGAGTCACGATGTTTATGTTGGGAGCCTGTTGGGCATGGAATCCCCCTAAGGCATGTTTTGGGGCTTAAAGCACAAGTTTTGACTAAGTCTATTGTAAAGACTCGGTGATTTATGGGCACAGAACGTGAAGTCATAATAGAGTCATAGGGTTGTCTACCCTTGTTTTTGTAATGCAATGTTGGTTTGAAAGATCTGCCCATGGTCCGCGGACCATTGAATTGTATAAATAGAGCAAGTCTCTAAGTGTACAAAACAATTAATCGAAGGAAGCAAGATGAGTCTAAGGAATTGATGAAGTATTGAGTCGAAGTGTAAGTCGTGTCTTTGGGTCATAGAGTGGGAGAAGGCTCTGCAGCTAAGTGCACAAGGTAGGTCAAGTCTGTAATAGTTGGAAGCATTAATAAATAGAAGTTTTACCATATTTCTATGTATCTTTTTCTATTTTATGTATTATTGGGTATGAATTGCAAGTTTGATGTTTATTTACTGTGTGAACTCATATGAATGTGTTGAATAAGATAACTAACTAGTATAAGAAGATAAGTAAGATCTCGGGTGTGACTTAGAGAATCATTACAAATCGTTGCTCCAGTAGCGTGGAAGCCCCACAACCCCTGGTTAGGGCTGTGCGAAGGTGGATATATCAGGGCGCGAAGGCCAGGGAAGTGTGCGAAGTAACTTGCATGATGAGACTCGCAGTTGGACCAAATAAACCCCTCAGACATCTCAAGTGTGCGAAAACCTGGTTCCAGCACCCCCCCATACTACTTCAAGTGAGACCTCAGTCCACACTCTACAGACTGTTGCTGAAAGGACCTGTAGCACAAGGATTTGTTTGGCTAATTAACTCTGAACCTGGGTCAGGCCCCTACAATCCAACAAATGGTTCCATTACTGAGACCAGGATCTGTATAGAGATGTCTAATGTCATATCACTGGAATCCAACTAAGAAACAAATTGAAGATTGGTTGCATAGGAAGATTCACGAGTTCACAGCACATGAAAATAGGAATCCGTGACTATTAAAAGAAGAGTGGTTAGACCTCTTCATGTACATAGGGATCCATGAAATTTTCTTCGCATCCTTCCCTACTTAGCTATATGAGTGGATCGCGAAGCTAGAAAATAGCCAAGGAAGGTGCAAGCTCAACAGAGCTATTATGTGGACTCCAGAATTGGTGCGCAGATTGGAAGCATCAGAGGATAATATCGTGCACATTGTCGATCACTAGCTCGATCGAATTATAGGAGGATTCATTTTTGAACTCACAGTAGATACTTCAATTAGCTATAGCGAGGCATAATGATGCTTCCTCAAAGGACCAAGAAGTAAGTACATTAAGTCTTTGAACACTTGAATTAAAATGTTTCTATGTGAAAAGTGGGTTATGCAAATACATTGATGTTTGGGGCTATGCGAAGTGGGAGAATTTACAGAAATGAAGGTAGTACAGAACTAGAAGCTAGCCCCTTGATTTCACCTCTACAAGGGGACGAGGAAGAGCTTGTGATTGTCTCACCAAGAAGTGTGATCAATTTGATAAGGCAAAGGATTCCATGCATACCACCCCCACCCACACCATCCCCAGTTTCACCGTCTTCACCCCCGTCTTCACCCATAGCACCTCCGCCACTACCGTGAGTCAATATGGCAAGTGCACTAAAATTCCTAGTGTTCAAGGGAGTAGGAAATGAAGATCCATACCAATTTTGGTTTGTGATAAAATTTTTATGGGAAGTGTAGGGATTTATGAATGACAATATAAAGAAAGCAACATTGGACAATGATCAGAATCGTGCGCTGACCTGGTACATTAACCATTTCAATGACAATTTGAATGTAGGGATCGTGGATATCCAAATTGCATTGAATAGAGAATTTAGCAGACTGAATTCAAAGGCACAGTCGATCATTGGGTTCAAGGAGATCACGATGCTACCAGGTGAGACTCCTTGGGAGTTGGATTAGAGACTGAAGTGCACAATTCATGAAGCTAACATGACTTTGACGGATGGATGACACCGCGAATAGTTTGTAGCATCTCTAACGATGCATTTAAGGAACGTGTTGTCACAATAGAGGCTAACAGCTCAGGCTGGGGCCTTGGACATCACGATGCGACTGCATGAGACCCCAATACAGGATCCTGACCTGGGAGTCTAGAAGATCCATGTGTACTTGAAAAACTTATGCCTTGAGATGCAGAGTCTGAAACATGACAGGATAGCTCGCCTAGAGGTGCAGGACAAGGTATGGTGTGTTAAACGTAAGGGTCAGGGTCATGACAAGGACCATTGCCCAGTGTTCACAAATTACCTCGCAGGAGGAGGACCAATGTCATTAAGACCAGAGACCCAAGCAGGACCCAACACGGCACTTGCATTATGGTGCACAATTTGTCAAATAGGGGGAAAGCACGCTACAGAAAACTGCTACAGACAGCTGATATGTTACAATTATGGAGGGACAGGACATTATGCCAGCGATTGTACAAATCTAACAAGTCCATCATGCCTGTATTGTACATTGTTTGATCATGAGACAGAGAATTGTCCTACACTAATAGCAAGGTTGCGCGACAAGGGAGCACTCCAACCTCCCCCAACTCAGAACCTGCAAATGATGAGGTCTGATCCACGCAAGGAAAACCCTAATGTGAACACTGTGCTCCAAAGCGGAATTACAACATGGGATGACAAAGGAAAGTAGCCTGAAGATAGTACTTCAGTTCGCAAGGCTCCGATGAAAGAACCATAGTTTGATTTGGAGCGCACTAAGGAAACCTTGATGGAAGCTAGGAAGAGCTTCACTGATGCCTCCACTTCAGGAAGCAAAGACAAACCAGAGCCAGAAATGGACCCATCAATGCTCACGATGTTCCTCCATACATGCATGAAGCAGCTGCATGACATTAAGGCTGTAAAGGGGCTGCAGGAACTCACAAATAGATGCATTGGGACCGCGCTAGGTGAACCACATGTAGTTCAAAAGGTTGGAACGCATGTAACAAGGATAGGACGAGAAATGAGGTTGACCATGTAGATTGGGGAATATGAGATGAGCCAAGTGATTTTGGACCTAGGATCAGACGTGAACGTTTTGCTGAAGCAAACATGGGAGTGCATGGGGAGGCCTATGTCGCAATGGTCTCTTATCCAACTACGAATGGTGAACCAACAAAATATCCTACCTATGGGAAAATTATAGGGAATCACTGTAGATATCGAAGGAGCGAGTGCACTAGCAAATTTTGAAGTGATAGAGATTGTTGATGACAGCAATCCCTACCCTCCGCTATTAGGGATAGATTGGGCAACTGACATGAATGGGGTGATAAATTTGAAGAAGTGCAAGATGATCTTTGAGAAAAAGTCGCTGCATGTAGTCATAACTTTGGACCCTGCAAAAGGATCGCACTACACGGAGCCACTACGCGACTATGAAAGCGACAATTACTTGCACTCCATCTACAAGATAACTACATGAGAGTAAGACTAGGTGAATCCCACCACGGATGGATGAATCTCATGGGAGTGTGAAATCTCCTCTACATCGGATTCGGACGAAGAGATAGAGTGATGGCAGAACCGGTCACATGAGGTAACCATGCTGAACTGCAACATGATGAGGAGATCGTTCCACTGCGTATCAACGAAGGCAAGGGATCTACCTACGTATGATGGGTTGAGCAAGGTAGATGACTTCCTGAAAAAATAAGAAAGTGAGGTGACGGAACAACAACATTTCAAGGCTCTGAAATGGGTACTATGTGCTAAGCCCATGATGTGGTGGGGTATGCACCAAGGAAGCTTTGAGGATTGGCGTGAATGCAGGAGAATGATGCGCTTGTGGTTTGGGAAGCCTCAGATGTGATTAAAATACAATTATGATGGACAGGATGATCCACTCGTGCACCTTTCCAAGTGGACAAAGGTCTATGGGGAAGAGTCCCAACTTGAGTTGGTGCAGCTGTTCTGTCATACTCTATATGTTATACCCATGAACATGTATATAGAGATAGAGCTCTACCATGGAACAAGTGAATGGGATATCTTGCGCGAAGGGTTCCTGTTAACCTTCATGTTTTAGGATCGTTGGTGGGATATTGTTAATGACACACTAAAATAAGTAAAAGTAGCTATCTTTAAAACACCCTAGGAGCCAATAGAATTTATTCAGCCTGAATGGGCGACTTAGCTGAGCTACGCACTAGAGTGTTATAATGTAAAAGCTGAAGAAGACAATGATGATCCGTGAAAAATAATATTTTGGAAACTGAAGATTATCACAAGGTTCAAGGGCCACTGATTGAAGACCCTGACATAACCACACTAGTAAAAACAAAGTAGGTAAACATTGGCAAGGAAGCCAAACCTAAGTATGCAATGCTTGACGATTACTAGGATGATGCGACAGTGGATAAAGTCACTGAGTTACTCCGCGAGTACCAGGACCTGTTCCCCAGCAAGATCACAGACTTAAAAGGAATTGTCAGATATTTAGGAATGATGCGGATCTCATTACAACCCGATGTGAAGCTAGTTAAGCAGAGACCTTACTTCTTGAATCCAAAGTGTTAGCACCTAAATCCGCCTTAGGCTGAAATAAGGCAAAATTCAAGGTAACCACAAACCACTCTCAGTCTGGTAGCTAGCCCTACCAGAACAGGAGAGGAATCTCTCCGAGTCACGCTCAGTGAATAGATAAATGAAATTGCCTGAGATGAATTACAGTGAACTATTTATCTTAGGCTAGTAAGTGAATACGGATATAAGAAATGATTTTTATGAATGACTGTGTTTCTGGGATGGTATGGGACTAATGGACCTCAATGAACAGAGAACTTAATACAAAGGCACGGATTACTTCGTGAGGAAAGATAGGCAGAAAGCCTAGAAATTTAGTTTAAGACAGTGCGGAATGGAGAGATTGATTAAGAGGGTGAAAAGGGCATGGACAACATGAATCCTTTTCAACAGAAGAATGAACACTGATCATGAAATTTTCCCACAGGTAGAGCAATACAATTGAATTCTACCTTAGCTAACTTAGAAAATTTTACTGGAAATGAATATGAAATGAACTATGAAACATAAAAAGATACATATGAAACATAAGAGACACATTTTCTACACTCACAACCACATGAATCTCATGAAACAGAGCCACTTCTTTCTTAATCCTCTGTAAAAAATATACAATGCAGAAATAGAGTTTCTTTCCCACAATCTCCCAGAAGTTACAAGCCAACCAAACCTTTGCAAATAGTTTGCATACAATATATAGAATGTACCATGAAGAGATAAAACGCCCAAGGGTTGGTGAGTTACTCGAATCATTACAAAATGAAGGTGGAGAGCCAAACATCAGCTACAGGTGCAGCGCCACAAACAAGACAAATGGCTTGGGTGACCCTTTGCCTTCCTTTGCCACTTGGATAAATGCCCATCTAGAGTGAAAATTCTTTAAAATCCACCTTAGGTGCTGAAAAAATGAAGTGTAGATGAGGGGACCCACTTATGAAAAGTCGGGGAGCGAAATTTCACGAAACAGAGGCATTTTGGGCCTTTTTTCCTATATGCGTCGCGCCCCTTTCTATATGCGTCACGCCACTTTGAGGCCAGTTTTGAGGCACTTGTAGGAGTCGAAAATGTGCCCAAGTGTGCTCATTGGAAAGCCTGTCCTGTCTACTTTCCAACCCCAGTGGAAATTTTGAATTTGGAGCTCATTTTCCCTCCAAATCCTCATTCTCCCAAGACTGCTTCCTATGTGTCAAAATAGGGGCAGTGAGGCCATTTTTTGGGTATTTTTGACCTCCTAGAGACTCAGATCATGCCCAAATTTCTTGCCCGAGTGCTAGTAGTCGTGATTTTTCCTGTTGAATCCAAAAATTCAAACCATTTCACATTTGTAGCTCCCAATCCTACGCGTCGCGCCGGTGGCGTGACGCATATAGAGAAAAAACCTGTGTTTGTGCCAAAACATTCCCATGTGACCAAAATTGTCCCAAATTTCTTGAAATTTGGGCTATAGGTTCTCTAAGAGGCACTATGTTGGGCCACAAAAGCTTCCACCAAGGTTCGAAGCCAATCTTTCTCTTTTGCCTCTTTTGTAGCTCTGCTCAATTTAGCCTTCAAGCTCCTTATTCGGGCCTTTGTGCTCATGTTTTGTGCCCTGTAATGACAAGCCATCCTCCTCAATATGGTTTTGTCCCTATTTTCCTTCTCCAACAGTCTCTCCAGGTGTAGATTGACCCGCTCTAACCAAGACTCGCGGTCGTTGTTGATCTCTTGCTCCAAGGTAGTGAGCTCGATCCTCCTCTACTGGGCAGCTTGTCGATTCTCATGTATGCTTTGCAGCTCCATGATTGCCTACTAGTCCTCAAGCTGCTTGTTCCTCTACTCCAGATACTTGATGATCCATTTGGCCCTCTCCATATTGAGTATCAAGTCTTGGATCTCCGAGTCCTGCTCCAGAATGGTCATCCTATGTTTGGCATTTTTTGCCTCTGCCTCATCATTTTGAATGAGGATGACATCAGTCTCCTGCACACTTAATGGCCCCTCATCATGCATGGGCTTCTTTCCCTTGTCTAGTACTTGTGTCGGTGATGCTGGAAGCGAGGCCCCTTCCACCCTGGGTGGAGATAACACTCGCTTTGCTGCTACAAACAAGTGCCTACTGCCTCTCTAATATGTAACAAAAACTGGTGTGGTAGTGGTCTCATGGTGCTCATGCTGATGAGAAGGACCACCCAACTCCTGCTCTGGCTCTAATAGTACCTATGATGTGCTGAAGAAATCACGGGAGATGAATTCCTCCCATGCAATGCCCTGCAATCCCAACTGATGATCTACTAAAATCCGGATAAGAGCAAAGTGAAACACTCTGTTAAGCTACTTGCTAGGGGGTCTTATGCAGCATGAAGGTGTTCATCCTCTCTATGTTCCTGCATATGAAAAACGAGAGGTTCATCATCCTCACACTGGTGAAGTGCATGAGCAACTGGATTTGATAGGCATATAGTCGAGAGAACCTCCCCTCGCAGCTGAAGTATTTCATGATCAATCTCATGAGTGGAGCATACTCATCTTTCAAATATCTGAAGAGAAAAACTCTTGTGAGCTCATTCAAGAATCTGGCCTTGATGTAAGGCTCATAGTGTTGCCTATCCACCTTCTTCTTCTTATGCCACTGTTCTCCAACATTTGGTATACCTGTTGCCACTGATATAGCTTCGGGTGTCAATGTGAAAGTGACCCCGGCCAAG
>APFE030339158.1:0-12852 GCA_000404065.3 Pinus taeda
TCTCCCTCATTCTCTATCTCTCCATGACTCCCTTTTCACCCCCTCTTTCTCTCTCCACCTTTCCCCCTCTATGTTTTTCTTGTTCCCTCCCTCTCCTACCCCCTCTAGTTCCATCTCTCTCTCCTCATCTCTATCTTCCTTCCTCTCTATCCCTTATTTCCCACCTCCCTCAGCTATTTGTCCCCCCAAATCACTCTCCCTCTCTCTCTCTCTTTCTTCCTTCCAACTCTATCACTATCTTCCCCCTTCCCTATCCTTCTCCATCTCTCTCCCTTCCCCTTATCTCCCTATCTCTATCCTCTCCTCTTATTTCTCTTCCATCCTCTCCCCTCTCCCTTGCTCTCTCTCCATCTCTCCCTCTCCACCTCTATCTCTCTATGTGTTTTTTCTTTCCTCCCTTTCTCCCCCACTCCAACTTCGTTTCTCTCTCTCTCCTCTATCTTCCTTCCTCTCACTTCCTCTCTCCCACCTCCCTCTTTCTCCCCCATCACTCTCTCTCTCTTCGTCCTCCAACTTTTTGACTATCTCCCTCCTTCTCTTCACCCCCTCCTCAAATCTATCTTAAATTTGATCACATTGTATTGTGTTTAAGAAATTATCTAAATTAAAAAAAACTTAATTGGTTGTAAAATATTAAACCAATATTTTCGATCAATCATGTCAAAGAAAATAAAATAATGAAAAACTTTAAAAATTCATGCACTATATTTAATCTATTATAATAGTCCAATTTGCTTTGCTCTCATCTCCTTGGATCCTTACTAAGAATTGATCTATGCATTCTTTAATCTATATATATAAGAACTCGGCATAGATACATCTTAGCTTATTTTTATTAAAACCTTAATTTAATTTCTATGGGAATATTTTTAGTAGTCGTGAGGATAGAGTGTTTAGATATATCTCAAATTGTAACATTTTCCCTTTTAAATTCAATTTAAAAAATGTTGTAAAATTAAATTAAAATAAAATATTTTTTACTAAGAAATAAGTTATGGTTTTTTGGCATGTTGTATTGATAAGCCATAGTATTGGCCCATGGTATGGCAACAAAGCCTATTTACAAGTTAATATCGATGGTAAAGTGAGGGTGAATATCCATGGTTAACAATCTTGTCATATTGTTATAAAATATTTTGATTGTGAAATAATATATGTTTTTGGGCACGTGGTATTGATAATCCATGGTATTGACCCACAATATTGTAACAAATGCTATTTTTTACAAGTTAATAATATCT
The DNA here is from genome assembly GCA_000404065.3 of Pinus taeda. Taxonomy (NCBI): domain Eukaryota; kingdom Viridiplantae; phylum Streptophyta; class Pinopsida; order Pinales; family Pinaceae; genus Pinus; species Pinus taeda. The sequence goes on from APFE030339158.1 coordinate 1,242, forward strand.
ACCGTAATGTGGGGGTGAATACCTATTCACAAGTTAATAACAAAATCAAAATATAGCAAATTGAATTTTATTGTTTTTATTAATTTAACTTTTTACTATTAATTGAGGCCATATTTAAATGTTTACACTCATCCCAATATCATTTTTAACTTCTTCTTCTTCTTTTTAATTTAGCGTCTCACCCAAAAATAATAAATTCTTATTAAAAATAAATCATTTAACCCAATTTCAATTTATATATTTGATTTTATATGATAAATATTCTTTTAATTTTTTCCATATAAATATTCTTTTCTTTTTCATTTCTAGTTTAAGCATTGGGTTCAAATAAAATATTCAGAGATTACAACATCACATTGTAGCACTGCATTTTTCTCTGCTTGGTTTATATTTATGTGGAAATGCTAGAAGAAGGAAGACCATCAATGTGATTTTTGGATTTCATGGAATTTGAACCCTAGATCGAATTTGCATGGAAAACACCTCAGGAAAGCATCAATGATTAGATGGAGGAAGAGCAAGGTCATTTGACATGGAGATTTTGGTAATTTTTACATGGGTATGAATTTGGACTCTAGAGAGTTCTTCCTTTTCACTAAAGATGATTTGTGTTCTTATGGGTAAACAATTTCGAGGGTTTATATGATCAAAGCATAAATTTTATCTAGAGTTGAGGCTTTAATGATTATGATAATGCAGATCGGTAATTTTTACATGGGTATGAATTTGGACCCTGGAGAGTTCTTCCTTTTTACTAAAGATGATTTTTGTTCTTATGGGTAAACAATTTTGAGGGTTTATATGATCAAAGCATAAATTTTATCTAGAGTTGAGGGTTTAATGGTTATGATAATGCAGATCTTCATTACGGCCAACAATTCATGAAAAGACAATGCACAAGTAAGCATTTTGCATGTACTTATTGAGATTTTGGTAATTTTTACATGGGTATGAATTTGGACTATGGAGAATTCTTCCCTTTTACTAAAGATGATTTTTTTTCTTATGGGTAAACAATTTTGAGGGTTTATATGATCAAAGCATAAATTCTATCTAGAGTTGAATTTTAATGATTATGATAATGCAGATCTTGATTGCAGCCAACAATTCATCAAAAGACAATGCACAAGTAAGCATTTTTCATTTCCTTATTGTACAAAGGGTTTAATGATTATGATCATGTAGATCTTGATTGTGGCCAACAATTCATCAAAGGACAATGAAAAAGTAAGCATTTTGCATCTCCTTATTATACAAATCAGTTCGCTCCTCTGTAACTTTTCTAGGGTCAGAATGCATGAAATTTATTTTTTATTTTTACATTTTTTTAGTGTTTCAATGTTTATGTAATGGACTCTACCATGCCAAAATTCAAAGGGATCGAGTGATGCAAGAAAATTTTCTGGTAGGATGCAAATGCTAGACCTTCCTCAAACTTTGTTACATGAAATTAAAATTTCTTGTAATCGTAAACATAAAATATTTTATGTTTCATCCTTAGATTATGATCTCAATGCCTACAGTTTTAAACCATGTTACTATATTTTAAGTAGAATATACTTAGATCATTAAACCTTACAAATCTCCAAAGCGTAGGTTAATTTTAGCTAAAAAGAATGAACTTGAATAGCTTTTGCAATTTAGATTCAATGCTTATAGACAATGATTAAAAATGGAAGAACCCAAATGGTATGATAAATTTTACCCACCCATAAATTTCCAAGACCTTTCCTATTATTTTGAACCTAAATAGAGAGAGTAGAAGAAGAAGAGGAGCTTGGATGAGGTGGACCCTGGCCTACTTGATACTTTTCAAAAGTCGGGCATGCCATTGACTAGAAGAAGAGATTGACCAACGTTGTTGTAGATGTTGTTTTTGACAATGTTTTCATTGCTACCATGCATAGGTAGACTTCATAGGCAGTTGATGTTATCTTTTGTTCGTTATAAGAGGTAATCCGAGAGTACCTTTATGTAGTTAGGAAGTAGCTTGGCAGGGTTGTTCCTCCTGCTGATAACTATTATGTTGCATTGTATTTTTTTTTAGTGATAGTTCCTTCTATTAAATCCCCAAGCATTCTGTGTCACCCATGGAAATGTCCACTTATTTTAGGATGAATGAGATGGAGACCAGGTGGTTTAAGAGGACCCTTATTATTGTAGATGAGCGGATTTTTGTGAGCAGAGAGGAGTTATGTGACATATATTGAAGGATGCATTGCACTATTTTATGACACCAATCATCTCCATGCCACAATAGTGGATCTATATTGCATCGACGGAGCAATGATAAAGTATTCCACTTTAAATAATCGATATGTCGGGGGGCGAGGAATGCAAACGTGGGATTTATAATTTTATTACGAAAAGAGGTTTGTGTGATGGAGACAAATCCTACAGGTAAATCATATCATTATATTTCTATGAAATCTCAGAATGTGTTCAATATGGAAATATGTATGTAATCTTGAATTTATCTATGTTGTAATAAGATCAAGAGTAAAGTTGTCATTGCAAATAATTGGGATCTACCATGTAAGTTTTCTTTACTGCATGGAATTCTTGATTTGTTAGATCCCAACTAGTTAGGGTTGAATTTATTTTTGTTGCAATGAGATTAAGAATAAAGTTGTCATTTTAATCACTGAAATATACCATGTAAAATTTAATGACTACATGAAATTGTTTATTTGTTATATCCCAACTTATTAGGATTATGAAGAGTCCTCTTTCATGACAATATTTATGAATTATCTATTCTTGTTCAAAGAATTACATATTACAGAAAGGTGGAAAATAAATGAGATGCATTTGAATGGTTTATGTTTTAAAATGTGTGGAGGGAGTATAAAATCATTTTCAGTTGTGTTCAAATATTTTGGAGCACCCACTGAAGTGCTTCAATTTCCTCCTAGTTAATTCCACTTCTACTATCCCAATGCTTCTAAAAATCCTTCTCCAAAGTGATCACTTGACTATTTTGGAGGGAAATTGATTACTTATTTGGAACCCAGGGATTACAATTTGATTAGGAGCAAGGGATGACAAAGCTTCATATTCTTCAATATATTCCACAAGTTAAAAGCATATCGTATGATTGCCTTTTTGTTTAATTGATACGGCAATCACTCGACAGTTTGTTAGGATTTTGAGACCTTTTTCAATGAATTTTTTTCTTCTGAAAGTTATGTTCTCAAAAAAAAAATTAAAGAAAAGGTGAAAATGATGCAATTGAAGGATTTTTTTTTTTTAGTGCCTAAGAATTCCTTGCTAATGTGAAGGGCTTGGTATTTTCTCGACTCAACATTAGTCACATTTGACTTCCTAACATTTCTTTTAATTTCATTTTTGTTGTTATTATATTGCTATCCTTGAAGTTGGTGATCTATTGTGTGTTTAATAGGAAGTATTAAATACTAAACACTTTCAAAGGTGATATTGATGGATGACTGACTTTAAATGACCCTACTTGACACTGTAGTATTGCATGATCATGCAAATAAATTATTAATCAATATTAAAGGGAATATGATTAACGTGCAATGTTTCTTGGCTTGTCATATAATTACTGCATTTTGGCCCCCGATAATATGTTTGAGGCTACGTTTTGGTTGTTAATTGTGGAGCTTCCATTTGGCCTAGAAAAAAAAATCAAGGGTAAATGTCCACTGCATTGGCATTGGACATCATTAAAGAGGAATTCACCAAAATCAGTAGAGGACATGGGAGCAATTGGTACAATGAGCAGATAACACTAGAGAAACATCGAGGCACCATAATTTCTTATGTATTTAGATTCACTCAAATATTTTCATGTATACATAAATACTAAAAACGTAATTTCAAACTAATTACTAAAACTATTAATTATCTGACAGTCATAATTTATAATTAAATAGTATAATATGATTAATATTATTGGACACAACTATAGGGTCCGACTGTGAGGGGCATTGTGACAATATATGTACACTTCTCATTGTATTAGACAATCATCTCTGAGAGTGTGATATCCATCCAACAAAATGTACTCCCAAAGGCCATTGTGGGATTGAAATTTTTTATTTTAGTGGACAAGTGGTGATATATTTTCTTAGGCCTTAGTGTTCTGCTTCCCTAAGGTTTTGACACTACTCACAGTTAGTACCTTCATTCAACCAAGTGACATACTCATCTTGGAAATTTGAAACATTTTATCTCCATAATCCAATATGATGTTGGATCAATCTCATGATCCTAAAAACATAGGTCACAATAGCGAGGAACTTTTACTGTGGGAAAATTAAGAATATCCAAATTTAAGGAACATGACTATTTTAAAACAAGAAATAAGGATATTTTTTACATTGATCCTTTTTTTCCCATTTGTTTTCACAAGTTATCTATTGTGTGATATTTTTAACATGTAAATTAGTTGGTATGATTGTGCCTAAGGTTTTTTTGAAGGTTGAATGCTAAGTTCCTAAGGTGTTATTTTCTATGGTGACGTTTTATTTGTTTTATTTATATAGGTCATCTAGCTGCATAGTGGCCATTATTGAATGCTGAGGTATATGTTGCATAAATATTTTATAGTCTAATTTATTTTATATTCAAGTGTTCATCATCTTTTATGTATTATACTCTGCATTCTATCTTCTTTCATTTTCAGGAGAGGAACTCAATATTGATGGTAAGAAGCATCAATTGAAGAAAGAGGAGAATAATAACACTGGAGCGACAAATGAAAAATGAGAGAGAGAAAAGAATCTGTTTAGTGGTACCCTTAGAGCCAATATTTTGCATAAGACACACTCATAGAGACTGATGGTCAAGCCTTCATGGTTGGTGAATTCAGTTACAATGCTTTGGCAAAAAAATGATAATGTTTTGAAATGATAAAATAATATTTCATGTGTAAATTGTAGCCCAACCGATATTAAGTTGGAAACTCATATTGTAATACTTGATATTTTATATAATAAAATTTATATGGTTGAAATTATATTTATTTGCACTTGATATTATTTAGTCTTGTAATTAACATATGTAACTTTGCGTCATCATATTAGATAAACATGCACATTGTATGACATTTTTTTAAAATTTAGTCGCAAAATCATACTAATTAATTTATGTTGATTAATAATAAATACATAAAATCAATCTAAAACTATTAAATTAGTAGTTTATATTAATTAATGATGAACACAAATAAAATGAATATATGACTGAATTAGTTGTTTATAATGATTATGAATGAGATTAAATGAAATGAATAGAAACTACTAAATCAATCGTTTATATAATGAATATGAAAATACCAAAAAAAGATAAATGAATACTAGAAATGATAATTTTTTAATTAAAATGATGACTAATTTTTTCATATATATGACTATTAGTAGCTAATTTACATTATCTTATAACACGACTAAAATTTAGTCATATTTCTTTGGTCATTAATTGGTTTTAAATGATGACTAAAATTTTCATATATATGACTATTAGTAGCTAATTATAGTATCTTATAACACGACCAACATTTTGGTCATATGTATTTGGTCATTAATTGGTTTTCTCAAGGATTCATATAGTAATATACATTGTTGTATATTTAGTCATTAATTACGACAATTAATGACCAAAACAAATGAAAGATTAATGACCAAATTTATGACTAAATATACTACTAGATGGTAATATTGAGGAAACCAATTAATGACTAAGTTAAAAATGACTAAAAGTTGGTCGCGTTAGAAGATACTGTAAATTAGCCACTATTAGTCACCGACTGAAAAATGGTCATTAATATGCAAATTTTACTTGTTTTTTTAGTAACTAATTGGTCATTTTGTACTAGTGAATAATTCCCTAAGCTAACTAGGGTGGCACTCGAAGTCCATCGAAATTAGTTATTGAGTTTCGCTTAAAACTATTGAAACTTGCTTCTTCTCAATTTCAAACATAAATGATAAAATAGAATGAATTTTCAATTGAGTTACTTCTTTTATAATTCTTCATGGAGCCTCCCTCTAGCTTCTAGATTCTCCCATTTTTGTTATTATTTTATTGGTGGGGGCCATTTTCCACCTTTTTCCGCCATTTAAATAAAATAATAAATTTTCACCATTACAATAATCTTCCTTGATTCTCCAATAAAATATTCTTTTTCCACCATTCCATTAGAATAATAATTTCTCCCTTCTCTCACAAAATAATATTTCCAAAATTTGGAAAACTTGTAAGTGATTTTTGTATGCACAAAAATTGGAAACATCATAGCCCTCCCCACCAAAAATTTATTGTCCTCAAGCAATATCACCCTATGTTGTGCATTGCATGTTGTCCAAGCTAATGCTAGGATTTGAAATGTGCCACTAAACTACTCCTCGTTGTGGCACCACCATATGAATAAATCTCGTAAAACGAGGGTACTAAACCATCTTGACCCATGGGAAGCCTCCTTCGCTCCACTCATTGTCCCATAAGAAGATCACCTTGACAATGTAAAATCCTCATTAGAGACATAAGAATTTTCCCTGTAGAGTAAATGATCTCGTGCACTTCAAGAATAGAATCTTAAATATTTATTCCAGTCCTTGTGGAGATGACCTTAGTCTATATGTGTTCCCCTTGATATCCTCTTGATAGACATCCTATCATACTGGTGAAGTCTCCCATGTCATCAACATATCACTAAATATGGGATATCTACATGATCTTCCCCTATAGAAACCAACTCATCCCGAAGGGTAGTTTCATTGCCAATTCCTATGATGCCCAAATTCCATGCTAGTCTCAAAAGGGTGCCATCTTGTTGTCACTATGCCACTCTAACCATGATTAGCTGCCCATCATACATGATCTATATCCTCCCCTTTGAAACTTGATGGAAAGATATATATAGAGTTCCAACACACCTGTCCCAAGCATCTCCAAGATGTCAAGGCCTAACCATCCAACACTAACCTTGATCCAGAGAAACAACAAGGAAAACTAACCTTTCCATGCAATGAAGGCCTCAATACTCCCTTGCATGTTTAGATACTCCCGGGGGGGTTGAATCCCTATTTCTGATTTGTTAAGTGCTCACTGACTTGGGCTTTCCAATTTTTCAGCCACACCCATTTCCCTGCATCTCTTGTTGATTTCACTTTCTCCCATTCTCTCCTTCACTTGTCTTGTTGTTCAAGTGTCAAGCCATCATCTAGTTAAATATGAGTTCCTCTAACTAGCCCTCTATTATTTAGGATATCCATATTTTCTTCTATACTTTTTAATGAAACTCTAACATGCCTATCACTTCCATTCTCTGCCTTCCTACCAATACTATTTTCTTGCTGAATATAACTTGTCTAGTTCAACTTGTCCCTAAGAAAATCCCTTGCTAAAATATTTTTTCTTTCTTTTTCTCCATAATATTTTAGGCCTTTGATGATGACATTTGTGGCTTTCTTTTTATCACTAAAAAAAGATCACCTAGCCATTTCTAACTAGGTGGATCAAAATACACCATGTAGATTTAATTTTACCATAGTAAAAGTAATTTCACTATGGAAAATAATTTAGTAAACCACTTTTATTAAATTATTTTATGATTTAAATAAAAAAAAACCATGAGAATAATTAGATAAATCATTATTTATTTAATTTTCTCTTGGAATTATTATTAAATCATTATTTAATAATTATTTTGATTTCACGCCTTTCTTGTTTCCCGCAAAATAATTAATAAATCATTTTATTTGTTAATTATTTCTAAATAAAGCTATTTAACCATTTTAAATACTTTTTCCCTCTCCAATAAATATAATAAAGTATTCCAAGTAGTTAGATCTGGTATTTGGTCAATAATATTTTATTATTCTCCATTTCTGAGATTAACTACATACTTTGCTATATAAGGAGGTTTTTTCATTTATTCTTCACCATGATCATAATCATCATCAACATTATCGTCATTTTTCTTGAGCTCTCATTTTGAGTTATTCTCTTTTGTTTGGGTTTTTTCACATTGATAGAGAAGATCAATTTTCTGAAACGTCAAGGATATGAAAAGACCCATCCCACAGAGGGGGACTTACAGACCAATCTGTAGATATGCTTCACCAGGTGTTATCAATAATAAAAAAATTCATTCAAAAAGTATTTCTGATTGGGTTATTATACTGGATTATTTCTATTGTTGCTTTCTAGTTTGGGTTATATCTTCTTTTACCACTGGTTTTCTATTTTTTGTTATGGTCACTTGTCACCTAGTGGCTTAAGTGAAGTATTTTTGGTACACCTTCCAAGAATTTTCACACTAACAAATGGTGACTCCAATGGTGTAATAAAAATGTTCTCGGGTGACTGAAGTTTTAGAAAAATTCAAGGTTTTTCTTTTTAGCTATATTTTCTCTCAATTTATATTTATAGTATTGAACCCTATTTTGTCAAATTTTTTCAGATTTTGTTGAGTTTCTAGTCTTTTCCACAAGTCACAAGTACCAACCGAGCAGGAGATGAAAAAATCTATGCGAGATCTGCTGACCAAGACTCCCATGAACATAGAGCACTTTTCAGCTCCATAAGTGATTTGTAGAGTGCAATTTTTGGCTCTGAAACAACGTTTTCCTCAATTCCAAGTCAGTACCTGAGTTTTGGAAATTTCCATAAATTTTCCATTTTTTTACAGATTTGTCAAGATTTTTTTCTGCAAACCAGTTTGGGTACTTCATCTCTATTTTTTATTCTGCCTTAGGCACAGGTCCACTTGATTTGTCTCTTTGAGGAAGGAGAAATCCCCCTAGGGTTTAGAGTACACCTCCACATTGTTAGAAAGAGATTTATTGAGTGAGGAGTCTAGAGTTTTTAGCATTTTCAGCCACTGTGTTTCATATTTGATCCATTACTTTTCAAATCTCTTGGATAGGTTTATTTTACCTTTTCTCCCTTTAGAATTTGGGTTTTCCTTTTCCCCCTTAGGATCCCCTTGAGCATCCTAGGTCTTTGAACTTCACACCTGTCCTTTGCAACATTTTTCACTTCTGATCTTTGTTGTTTATCTGCATCATTTGTAGCAGATTAGAGCCTTTAGAACATATTCCCTTGACAGTAGATCTTTTTGGCCTCTTTTTTTTGTCTTTGAATTGCTTGTTTTTCCTTCTCTTGCTTAGCTGCTTAGTAGCCCTTGTGGGTGGGGTTTTTTGTGCTTAATTGGTTGTTTATTTTTCTATCATTTTCATATTTATTTACAGTATTTTATCATTTTATTTTCAGCAGCATATGGCATCATGAAACATGCTTAATCAACTCATCCACTTGACACCTCATTTTCACACACTCACACCTTAAGAGAACATGAGCTTGGTTAACACCACCAAGCCAAGACTTTAAACACTACCCCTTAATAGCTAAAAAAACATAAATTAAGCTCACTTGGGCATCAAGGCCAAACAATCTTTGTACCGTAGGTGTAGGGTCGGTGGGATAGGCTTCTAATAACACCCATGGGTCACTTTTCATTGAGACATAGAAGTTGACATATTAGGGAGATTAAAATCCTTCACCATCCCGTAGTCAAAGTCAGAGTGCATTAGAAACCCGATTCAAAGGGGGTTAGGCTAGGTCATTGTGCGAGAAGTCCTCCTTGTGGCTACCCAACCCATGGTAGGGAATTCCGTGCAATGGCTAAGTACCAAGAAGCTCAAGACTCGACCACCCCCATGGGACAAAGGTAACTGTAGTGATCAATCTTAGGAAAACACCCTATAGGACTGGCTGTGGGAAGTAGTTGGTCCTCTACCCCACCTTTCTCTGGATAGCTCTACTTGTGGGGATGAGATTTTGTCAAGTAAGAAGTTCTTTGGAAGGTCATCTAAAATAGTAGATCTAGGATTGTTTGAGAATTTAGATCACCTATAGGCTAGAGGTAATTTTCTTTGATAGGACATGTCTGCTTGTGTTAGAGTAACATCATTAAATAGTTAGTTTACACTTTGTACCACTGAACTAGGTGTTTTCTTGTTGTTTCCTGCTCTTTTATTCCTATTATTTCTCTTTATTCTAGACACCATAGCGCCTCCAAGGCATTTGTCACATCAAATTTGAGGGCTTCACCCTCAATTCCTGTTAGGCCATATTACTCCTCCCCATCGAGTTCGATTTCATCCTCATAGTCCTCCATCAAGTCATCATTCTGACTCTGATTCTGATTCTGTTGATTCATCTCGTTCATCCTATGATTCCATGTATTCTCAACCCAATATTGCCATCATGTCAAGAACCAATGTAGGTGTAGGAACCCGGGGCATAACCCAGGTGCTAACCAGGGTGCCCCCACTAGCAGAACCACCACTGGTGTGGTCACTCCGACTCCCTTACTTCCTTTTGTTGTTGATTTAAGTCTCCAATATTTTAACCAACTTATCAATGATCCCCTTCGCCCTGATCCCACATGGCCAAGAATGCCTACTAAACTCCACTTCAAACATCCCAAAGTTTGAAGGCAATCCTTGAGAAGACCTAACTAATCATGTTCACTCCTTGCAAATGTGGTGTTCATCCAATTCCATTATTGAAGACTCCATTCTTCTTCAGTTGTTCCAACACACACTTACTGAAGTTGTTGCTAAGTTATATGTAGACTAGCCTGAGGCAACCCATTCCACTTTACCGACTCTTGCCACAACCTTTCTTTCATATTTCCAATTACCTCTCTGTTATGATATCAATATTGAACTTTTGACTTCATTCTGTAAAAATTTTACCACCTGCCTTTCTGACCATGTTCAAGAATGGCATAGAAGGAGGAGTGTCTGAAGAGCTCATGACTTCAAAGACCAAGTCTATGTGGATTGGTTTCTTATATCATTGTTGCCCCCCATTGCAAAAGATGTCTCTTCTCACTTTCCTCAGTCTAAGGAAGAAGATCTCCAAATAGATCTCAAATTTGATTTGATTTACACCCAGTCAGGTTATGTTTATATTATCATCCATGATCTGCCTTAGCCTGGTGTTGCTAATACACCGAGATCATCTCATGTCATGGATGGAATAGTTGGAACCATTTCACACCCCTAGCCATATGCGCCACCTCAGATGAGTTATGGTCAACCTTAAGGAGGGACCAGTTCCATGTACAATTATCCCTCCCCGCCCAAACCTCCCATGCCTGCTCCCCCTCCACCGCAGCAACCAACTCCTCCACAAGGAAAAGTGTATGCTCAGTAGAGTGGACCCAATCCTCCTAACCCGAAGAAAAGGAATAAGTGGAAAGGTAATAGGAACCAACAACCTCAAGGTAATCAAGGAAACTAGGGTCCTTCACCCAATGCCCCTCAGGTTCCTCCATCTAACCCCTCAACCTAGTAATAGGGCAGTCAGCCCAAGCAGAGCAAGAATATTATTACGAACAAACCTTATGCTTGTTGTAGAGTCTATGGTCATTATACCCATGAGTGTCCTCTTTTACCTCAAATGTAACAAGCATGGGAAGCTCAAGCAGCTTATGGAGGATCACAACCCATCGCTCCTCCTCATCCTCCTACTTCATCCCAACTGACCGTGCTTACCATGTTTTTCCTCAACAAGGATACATCGATGCTCAACCTACACAAGGTCAAGTAGCTCAACCATCTCCACCACA
>APFE030339162.1:2590-33831 GCA_000404065.3 Pinus taeda
GTTATCCCCAGTCAGACCCGCTATACCAAACGGATAAGGAGCTGCCAACCAAGGTCCGGACCGGGTGGGTATCCCCCTTGTTGTCGACCCGATTTTCGGGGCTTCAACAGCTCCTAAAACACTACTACTTTTGATGTTGTTCCCTGAAGTTGCTTCACCGTCATTGTATATATCGGTTTACTTTTCCGTGCAAGATTTCAAGTACAATATCATCCGAGCTTGGGGCCCTAACAGAAGGCTATAAAGCTTGAATGATTTGTGTTGAGTTCGGTTGGTTTTGTTTTGAGTCAGTTTAGAGTCGGATATGATGTCATTTTTCAGTTTGTATTGAGTCATTATTCTTCAAAATTGTAAATGAAAAGGGGTTTTTTCAGTCTTTTGTTTGTTTGACCGTAATAGCCCAATCAGCTAGGCACTTGATCTACGGTGTTCTTGACACCTCCAAGGAGCTACCATCCCCAATAAGGCCAATGTTAGTGTCAGTATCTGCATACTTCTATTAGGGATCAAATTTGCTTTTACATTTTCATTTTAGGGGTCCCATACTAAAATTTTTGCATCATTTCATTAGGTCATGTCAAATTGATCCAATGATGGTTGTCTTCTCCTCAGAAAATCCAATTTCTCCCTCATAAAGTACACTTGCTTACCCATCTCCAGGTTATATTTATCCATAGTTTCGGAGTCAAATGCAATCATTTTTCCATTAGATCTTAGGACATGTTTTCACTAGGTTTTAGGGTTCATTTCCGAGGTCAAAGGCATGATTTAAAAGTGTAAATAAAGGACAGCAAGGGTATGAGGATGATAAATAAATCAAGAATGATTGCTAGCAAGTCATAGTCACTGTAAAATTATTTTCTTTCACTAATGTAATTTCCACCTCAAAAACATGTTTTTGAGGTGAAAACAGAGTATTTTAGGTTAATTTATATTTTTATGTAATTTAAGTCACTTTATGTAATAAATGATCCCGGCTGCATCAATGCATCTCTCCTTGCTACAAGACAATGAACCACTGCAAAAAATAGATCAAATTGAGCATCATCCACCTGAAAAGGGACAATGAAGAAAAGGCATTAAATCAAAGATTTTGAAAAGGTCAAAAAAACATTAGAAAGTGGGTTTTCTAATGAAAAATCAAATCTACTTCTATATAAGGTGTCACATTTCCTTTTCAAGCTTTTCATTCTTATTTGGAAGAGAAGGAATCAAAAAGTGAAGAAGAAAGGAGAAGTTGAGCAAGTTTTGGGCCAAGGAGAAGTGGTGTTGCACTTAGGGTGATTGGCGTTGCGTGTTTGGGGCAGTTGGAGGTGGCGCTGTGCGTTCAGGCCGGAGCACTGTGCGTAGGCCGGTTTTGGCAGTAGAGAAAACAACAGTGTTGTGCTTACATAAGGGCATTGTGCACCTATAGGAGGCACTGTGCGTTGGGCCAACAAGGGCCAAAATACCTCCTGCCAGCTAAAAGACATCAAAATTTCCCTCCTTTCCCTCAAACAAGTAATTTTTCTCCCTGGACTTCATTATTGTTTTGCAATTAAAGCTTTTAAGGATAATTTACCATGGCAATGTAAAACCCTAGATTCTCCCCTAGTTATGCTTAAAACCCTAACCCCTATTATTCCTCCCATCACCTATCAACAAAAGCCTAAACCCTTTCCCTATATCACTCCATAACATTCTATATCCCTTTATCCTTCATCCCATAAGCAATTCTTCAAAAACCAAAGCCCCTCTCCCTCATTTTTATGATTCATACCCTCCCATTCATTTTCTAGCCCACCAAATACCTCACAAGGTCACCTCCCCTTCCCTTATTCCTAATCACTCTTGCTCACCCCCTTCATCCCTTTTCTAGGAGTGCACAGCCTCAAAATTTGCAAACATGGACAGAGGAGACAGAGACTATGAGGAGGAGGAAAACACTTGGCAGTGAAAGTTCAGCAGATAGATCTAGGCGTCAGAGAAAACCACACAAGGGAGGTAGAATTATCAAGGAAGAGCCATCAAACCTCAGAGAGTTGCAGGCCTCTCATTTTCCTGTCACTTATTTCAGACATCTAGGGTGCTATGAGTTCTATGAGAAGGTAGAGAGAGTTCAACACCATCCTGAACTCATCGGGATTTTTGTGGCCAATCTTCGTGACAACAAAGTGACTCTTGTTGGGGTGACATTCACAGTTTCACCCTCCATCATTGCGGATGCAACCAGGATTCCAAATGTGGAAGAGAAATGGTACAAGGCACAGGACCTAGATGAACACTATTATGATCCTTACATCAAACCTAGGTACAGAAATGAAGCAAAAAGGCTTTTTCCTTTCAGGTTCCTTGAATACAAGTATGCCCCCATGATGAAAATCATCATGAAATATTTCACTTGTGATAGAAGATTTTCTAGACTATACACCTATCACATCAGGCTTCTCATGCATTTTGCCAGGGTGTGGATTTTAAACCTTCCTTATTTCTTGTTCAGGAATATTGAGAAGATGGGCCACTTTGTACAAAAAAATCCATACCCTCAGTAGATGAGTAGTCTTTATCATTATTCCCTGATCAAGATGATTGTGCTTCATCATCTTAACCTCCTCAACATCTCCTAGGAGACATTTATTGCTCATGACATCTTTAGGGGTCCTCAAATTCCTCCACCAGTGTCTCAAGAATTAGGAGGACCTTCTAGCAGTGCTCAGGTGAAGACAGATGAGAAAGCCAAAGAGACTAGAGCCACTGATGTGCCTGGGACTTGTAAGACATACAAGAGGGGCACAAGAATATTCTTTGCAGCTGATAGGCAAGTGTTTTCTCCACTTGGTGTGGAAGGGACCTTGCCTTCTTCATCCACTCATAGGCAAATGCTTGCTCCGCAGGGTGTGGAACAGGCTTTGCCTTCTTCATCAACACAGCAGGAACAAGTGCAGCAGCTGCACAAAGGGAAAGAAAATATGCAAGTGGAAGATCTTGATGATGAAGAGGAAAGAGACTTTGATTTGATAGAGCATGATGAGACAGATCAGCATTATATTCATCATGGCATAGAAACAATTGATTTAGAGGCTCGGGATGAAGCAACAATAGAGAACATCATCATACAGGAGAAAGAGGCTCAAATCCAAGCATTGATGGACAATTTAGAGAGAGAAAAGTATGTCATCACATATCTAGAACAAGAGAACAAGCAGCTGAGTGATAAGCAGGTCCTCATGGAGCTGGAACTTCTCAAGATAAAAAGACAAAGTGACAAGGGTAAGTCGGCAATGCAAGAGGAAGAGGCACCGGTCACTTTGACTCCAATTGAGAAGGAAATTGAGGGTGATAGAGAGATTTGGCTTGAAAGAGTCAATTTGCACTTAGAAAAGTTGTTGCAAAGGGCCAATAGGGACAACTAGATCATCAAGCACATGGCCTATCACTACAGGACCCCGAACAAAATTTGCAATATAAGGGTCAAACAGATGAAAGCAAGGCTAAGACGAGCTCTAAAAGGCAAAAAAGAGGAGGATATGCTTAGGTTGCTTGCTGAAGATTCCTTGGCTCATCACGATACTTGATGATGGTGTTGCTCACCAATTTTGGTCAAGTTTGGAGGAGTTTTTGTGATTTGCAAATTTTGAAAATTTTAAACACAAAAAAATTGGCTCAATGCAAAGCGCCACTGGCACTGCGCTTTTCCTGGAGGCATCCAATGGACAAATGGCTTGCATTTGTGGATTCAGAGCGATGAGTACATGCACCCTATGCATTTTCTAAGTTTTGGGAGCAGAACTGGTCCACCAAAAAGTCAAAAAACACCCAAAAATGACCTTTCTGCCACTTTTTGGACACACAGAAGCAGTCTTGGGAGAATCAACTTTTGAGGGGTAAAATAAGCTTCAAATGAGGAAATTCCAGGTGTTTTGGAAAGTAGACTTGAATATATTTCCAATAAGCTATCATGATCTCAATGTGGATGCCAGGAAGACCTCCAAAAGGGACCTAAAAGTTGTGTTACGCGTAGGACCAGTGGTGCTCCGCATAGGACAAATTTTGCAGAGGATTGCCATTTCACTGTGTTTTGACTGTGATCATGGATTTTCTCTCATGGAGGATATTTTACTAATGTAAATGATGACATGTCTTGTTAATATGATGGATAATTGTATTAGAGGGTAGATTCATTAGATTAAAAGTCATTTTGAGCACAAATGAATCAATTTCCTCACTTTTAGAGGCAAGTTGTTAGGATGCCTAGATTCCAGTTTCTTGTTCAGTGTTGCTTAGATTAGCTCCTCATCTTAGGGATTTGACCCCTGAGGATGGGAGGAGGTTGAAACAATGTCTATATCTTCTTCTTATTTCTCATTGTAAAGAGTTGGACTCAGTTTGATGCTTAGGTTTTGAAAAGGCATCACTTTGTATCAGTTTAGCCGGAGATTAATCAGAAATTGCAGCTATTTCTTTGGGATCCATGTGCTTTGGTGTTTATTTCAGTTTCCTCTCATATGATCATATGTTTAAATTTTTTGTGTACTTCATTAATCATTTCATTTCTTCTAAGTGGATGTTTTCAAGTTGATAGGCAGAATCCATAACATTAATGCTCAGCTTTGGGAAAATATTCACAGTTTATGTTTTCAACAGTTTAGCAAGGATCCATGATGATCACATGCTCTTCCTAGCTTCTCATCGGTCTTGAATCACCTCACCCATCAAACCCTAGAGTGCTAAGATTTATACCTACCTTGCCCCATCGAACACCCTGCAATTTTGACCTAGTTTCCTTGCCCAAACTATCTGACTCCTCTTGATCCAGCAAAACCCCTTCAAATAAAATAAAACCTTATGCTACTATACCTAGCCTAATATTATTTTCCTGATCTAGTCATCTTTGCTGATATCTTTAAGGAGAGAGCCCTCTCCTAGCCTAGTAGGGCTAGCTACTTGGTAAGCATGGTTTGTGGTTACCCTGCCATTGCCTTCCTTCAGCTTGAGGTTCAATCCAGGTGATAACACTACCCACTAATGTCCAATAATCATTACAACCATAGATATGATCACATGTAAGACAAGTAGGAGTTATGTATTCCAACACCCCCACCCCCCCTTAATGACTAATTTTCTTAACCTATGTTATATTAGATATTCATCATCATTAAGTCCCTCGCCAACAAATGCTCCTTTCGATACTAAAGAAGCTCCTAATTAGAAAAATTATATTAGGTTCAACCTGGAACTTTCATCTTGTACCTTGATCATGCATACATCACCAAATTGTGAAATTCCATATAAAGAGACAACCATCGACTATAATGCATGGGTATCTAACTATTATAACTATTTGTGTAATAGGATGTCCTTTAGGTACATGGTTCATTCAAATTCTTGAAAAACTCCCCCTGGATGTGAAAATTCACCTTGAGAGTCTACAACTACATAATCTATCTCATGGAGATACCAGGTACAAGCATAAATATTTTCAAGGACCAATATTGTAACACCCCCTCCCAGGTCTACCCAAAGTAACCATGCCAACCAGGGTAAACGTGAGGATAGATGCTACTATGATCATATTTGACCTCTTATGCCACCTTAAGGAAGTGGAATCGACAGAACATGACATATAGTCATCCAACATCGTCAATAAAACCCTCAGAGACAATTAACCACTCAGACAGCCTATCCCTAGGTCCCAGTACTATTATGCAACTCTTAGGCCATAGTTGCTCTCATGTTATGGGCAAGGGAGCGACCAAAAACCCAAAGTCACTCTCACAAGCCTGCCTGCCAGCGATTGTGGACCAAAATTGCTACTTTTGTGCCATCGACCCCAGGATTTAAGCCACTTTTCTAGCTCATAATCTTGGTCTTTTCCTAGAACATGTTGTGACTTCCAGAATTCATTAAAAATGTGATAACAATGTTGATCAATCAAAAATCACCCCTGGGACTAGGCCTGAGCATCCCCAATTGGGACTGAAATTTTGTCAAATACTTGGCATCAATGTAACCTATAGGTCTAGGATACAAGACAGATCATAAACGACTGAAACAACTTATGAAACATAACCAAAATGATCACCTCCTTCTCCATTGAACTACTACATCATCAATTAGGTCTTTCATCCATCCATTTAACAGTTACAAGTAAATATATGAAATAACCATGACATAAACCAGTCATTCAACCATGCTTATAACCAACATAAAATCATATAAATATCAGAGATATGAAAGCCATTAAATCCACATATAAATCAGTGCAAGAGTAAGAGAACTTAGCTTTTATTAATCATAGGCAAATCCAACCAAGTTTGGGACTTCCATGTACCACCTGACCATAGACATGGTTGAACCAAACCTCTCTTTCATCCATTCACCCTTGTGCCATATTCCAAGCATGAATGTGGGATCTCATAGAAAAACCAATCCAAGAACAACCAAGGGAATCGAGAGGTTAAACCACCTCCACCCTCATCAAACGGTGTATCACACCAAAACTGGTGCTCTGATCATAATCGAACTGAACTTGGAATGCCATCCGGAATCCATCACTATCCTTGAGGAATTTTTCATCTCCTTGTCTCTCGGGCTTTATTGCAATCCAAACTCGGATCACTAGGCTCTAAACCAAGACTTCTCCCTTAGGCTTTACCATGTATCCTACCAAAACCAGTTAAGGGATTCCTAGGCCTTTGGGAATGAACCTTGAGATCCCCTTAGCCCCATATTCCAAAATCCATTCGGAAATTCTAAATCTCAAAAACCGAAATAACATCCCAACATACCATGGCATCTGGAAAAAGGCTAGGCTAGGCTAAAATCCATTGTCATAACCAGGAAAAACCATGCCACCAACAACAAGAGAACCATACACCAACATGGAAAGCCATACATGTCCAAACCAGCTAGGAATTCACACATGCAAAAGGTTACCTGCAAGTATTCTTGTTGAAGTTGCTTAAGGCCTTATTTCCTTTCTTTGATCCTTGCTTACTTTTCCCTTCCTTTCCTTGTTTTCCCTTTCCTTTGCTCTAAACTAGAGTGCTCCAAGAGAACTTTAAGTGACCAAGAGTGAGAGAGAGAGAATAATGAGAGAGCTCCAAACTTGAACTAACAAGAAGTTATCAACTGATCCTTAGAAGCCTTTTTATGAATGAGACCTCTATTTTCTTCATTTTCCATTATTTTCCTTCAATTTCCTCCTCAGATGCTACCTCTGTCCTTTCACCTTAATTTTCTCCTAATTTCCTTTATTTTCATAAATAAATGTGCCAAAAATGTATTTTTTCCGTTTAATGCCTTTGCCTTAGCCTTTTCCAATTTTCCTTAGCCAAAACACACATCCATTGATGCCCACTATGATATCTTTTCCCAACATTTAGCTTGGAATAAGTGTCCCTGAACTGTGGTCTTATTTTATCTTTATTAACTTTTATTATAGGAAATTTCACTAGGGATGTTACAAATATATTAAATCAAAACATGACACATAGCAATTTTATGACTTGCATTACAATATGGTCATGTCTACATTTATTCAAAACATGGCTAAAAATTTAACATTCATATGTTTTCCATCAATTGATCTCCTTCTACTTTCACGAAAATTTCACAAGCATTGTCACATTCTTTCCTTAAACCAAATTCCAAATAAACTATTTACTGTATTCATGACAACATCTCTATCCTTATTGTTGTAATATCAACCTTCCTCTCAAAATTTAAGAATTTGATTAGCCATGGTATCTCAAGTGAGAACAATGCAACAATACAACTTGCTTCCATCTCAATACCAAATTGTCCATTCTCCTTCATCCTCTTATAGAAATGCTACATTGAACACACACCAAATAGAACCAATTGTATCGTTGGTGCCTCAGGTTGACTAAGATCCTACTATACTCTAGGTATTAACATAAACCTAGCTATAAATATTAAGCAACTGACCATCCTATGGAGATATTTCCATCTACTGAGATATCTAAGCACTCAACCATGGTGTTTGCCAATTCTCTAGGATAAACTTTGGATACAGTATTTATACATGTCAATCTTACATTCTTTGTGCTTGCCGCTAAGGATTTATAGTGAAACATTCATCAAATAATATATCACCAAATAAAAATAACATGGAGCAAAACACATAGGTAGAATTCCTTTTCAATTACTATATAATTTACCAAGTAGATTCAAGAATGATTTCTACATCACAAATTATTGCCACACAATACTCTAGAAAATTAGCAAGAGATACATGACACACATATCAGGACATCAATTTCATCATTTCTAATCATTCACATATTGGGCGTCTCCATCTTCATATTCGACATCTTGGTTCAATCATGTATTGAATTCTCATTACTTCATTTTATATTTGTTATAGTCAATTCTAACAAAATAAATTCGCATATTGAATTGACTAGGATCAATATGTATCTTTTACAACTCCCATTAAAATTCAATAATATAATTTATTTTCACTTCACCAAGAATTTACACCAAAATATATGGATTCCACATACCATCATTCTTTCACCCAAAAAAAAAAAAAAAAAAAAAAAAAATTGATGGTCACAACACCAATAATAAAATTGTGCAAACCCACTTAGGCATCATGGTTAAGTCTTGACTCTAGGTTTATGACTTTGGGGTCTTCAACCACAATAGCCATTGGGTTTTTCTTTCCTCATATCACACACCAATATCCATGCAACACTTCTCTCTCAATTGGAATTTGATATGCTTTAACAATGGCTCCTCTCCTTATCAGCATTAAGAGGATACAATCTGATGTTGTCCAAAGTATATTCCAATGCACATATGCAGGCTCCTCACTCCCATCCACATCCAATATCATGCATTTGAATGATCCCATATTTCATGATTATGAAAATAAATAAATAAATGCACTACATTAGTTGACTTATATCCAAGCCCAAGTCTACTATCTTGGCATAAGTGTGAATGCATTGATGAAAAAAAATTAAGACCATTCCCTATTTGAGCCATGTGTATTTCCACACATTCAATAGGCACAAGAATAGGGTGTATACATGTGCAATGATAATTCCACACTGCAGAGTGATGCATATTCAATTCAATATCATGAAATTCAAACTTCCAACCTCATTTTAACTAGTAATATTCAACTCTTCCCTAACCTTGTTGCTTCATTTTGCCTCTTCCAAAGGGGATACTTATCTTTGCCTTTCATTTTTTATGAATGTAGAAAAAACCCTCTTGGAAATTGTTCCATAGTCTATTAATAGGATCATAATCCTTTCAAATATTTTCGCCAAGGATTTATATCATTGTGCATTTTTTACTCCATATTTCCTCCTTTAGCGTCACTATGGCTTCTATCCCTCGATAGTCTTGTGCCCATTGATCAAAACATATTTAGGCTTATCTCTTTCAAGTTGAATCTTATCATTTAATCTATCATTTTCATAGTATTAAATGAATTGGATCATATGTTTACCCTCACTTGTCAAAATCATTCACAGGGATTGAACCCCCACCTTCGTTGGTTTTTTCCAAACTCTCCTGTGGTCATGATTTCCCATGCTAAGACTAAAAGATTGTTGTAGAGTCACTATGGAAGTGGGGAATTGAATCTATTACTTGTATCCATGCTAAATAAGAGTTGAACTTTATTTTTCATGGGAAGTTGTAGAGCCTTTGTTCTTGAATTTCATAGGCATGTCAATAATAATTCAAAGGTTGGGCTCCTAATGCCTCAATGTTTCTGGGAAAACTAGTATTCCTAAAGAATGCTAGCCCTCTAGGTTTGGCAACTACCCTAGAAACAATAGTTTAAAGCCATTCAATGATTTCTTCTATGTGTAACAGATAAGAGAAAGATAATGGAACCAACCCGGAACTTTCGCTTTTTCCCCAGTCATTGCTGACCAGTACCTCTTTATTTTTTGTCAAGCTTGAGGAGGATAACATATTCTTGTTCTATAATTTTCCCTTCGGGTAAACCTGTCTCTATTTAATGTTTTAACGAGTCTAGCGACAATGAAACTCGGTCTCATCTAGATGGACAAGTTTTTCTCTATTGTTTTAACGAGTTTAACGACAAGGATAACTTGGTCCTTTTCATGCTTAGAGATTTTGAAAAAGGACAAAAAGAAAACTCCATAAGTTATTTTTCGTAAAGTAATCCCTCAGGTCCGAAAAAGGATAAAATAATACAAGAGGGATGACATTTCCAATACTTTAATGAGCTGGACAAGATAAGCGCTCGACAATATTTTCATATTTAACGAGTCTGAAAAGGGTTTAAAGAAGACTCTATTTTGAGGAACGAGTGGTGTCTAGGGCAGCAACTAGTTCCGGTGATGTTGGAACTTCTCAAAACATGTTGATTTATGTGAAGAGGTTAGCTAATAAGACCACTCATTGCAATTGTTCCTAAAAAAGGGGTAAAAAAACCAAGTGGAAGCGTATGATCAGCCAAAGGGATGGTGGTGATGGGATGTACACAACCAAGGTTCAAAAGGCTGATAGAATCTCAATCACAAAGGTTAATTACTTGTAAATGGGTTCATTTTTTGATAAGCTTGAACCATGGGGAACTATGCTTGGATTCAGTTTCATTTTTACACAAGCTTGAAATGAAAAAACTATGCTTGAATTGGTTTACATGCCCCCAGCATGATGAAAAGGAGAGTCTTCTGTAACCAGATGGAAATCGCTGCGGTGAAGCAGGATGGTTATCCAACACCTATTTGGCTTTGTCCAGATAGACAAAGGTGAATGGTGTGATAGACCAATCATATAACCTACAAGGAAACTTATCTTTACCATTAGGTGCATGCCCCCCAAGCTTCATTACACTCACCTGGGTAGACTACTCATGGCTATCGGGTGGGTGGAATGAAGGTTCTTTTATGAGATCAAGTGAAAGACTCGACTGCGATTTTATGAGATCTAATTAGAGGCTCGAGTTTGAACTTGGGATTTTGTTTCATTTTTTAATGAGCTTGACACAAGACAAGGAATTATGCTCATATTTTTGGTTTCATTTTTTTAACGAGGTTGACACAATATAAGGAACTATCCTCGAAGACCCTTGTTTTCATTTTTTAATGAGGTTGACACAAGACAACGAACTATCCTCAGACTCCTTGTTCAGAACTCATAAGTGGTTATGAAGGAGAAATATGGTTCTAATTCCCTCAGTACATAATGTACAACATCACTGAATTGATCGTCAGTCGATGTAGGTATGGAATAGGTTGCCACATAATTAACGCGTGGCGAGGATGATACCATTGGTACAAAAGGACCATTTAGGGAAGATGGTTGTCTAGGAGTCATATTTGGACTGAGAAATGAAAGCTGGTCAATGGTGACAATCCTGCCTTCATGCGGTAAACAAATCACTCGAAAGAGTGTTGAAACAATAGCTCCCATGTGATAAACATAATCACGCCCAAGAAGTAAATTGTCATATAAAGGTTCTTGGACTACCATCACGTTCAAATAAATGGTTTTTCCTCCCAAAGTGATAGGTAACTGAGGAAGGATCCCTAACGGTCGAATGGTTCATTTGTTAAAGCCCAACAGATTTTGTGTAACAAGCACAAGTGATGGCGAACCGAGCGCTTGCCAAGCAGTTGAGGAAAGGATACTCACTGATGCACCTTTGTCTATAATAGTGTTAGATACAATCATTTTACAAACTTGTACTATGATCTGGAAAGGCACATAAGAAGGAAGGCGGGATCCTACCAGTCGATACCAATCAAAGGAAGTGACTAGACTACTTGGAGGGGGTATCGTAGAAACGGGAGAATTAACCCCTTGAGTTACAAGAACTGGAGGATTTTCCTCCTATCTTGATGGAATAGGTGGCCTGCCCCCAAGCTCATTTGAATTTGAGGAAACAAAAATAACTTGAGTGGTATGATTTTCACTCTCTTCGGGAAAGGTACGATTAGTTGAAGGTGAAATCGGATCAACTATTACCTCGACCTGTTGACTTTGGTTGGGTATAGACTCATAAGATTCACTTTCAAAGAGAGTGGTTTCTACCAACAGTTGATTTTGGTCAGTCGGTTTATCAACTAATGAAGGATTTAGAGAGAGTTTCCTATAACTAGATGGAATTCGTTGCGGTAAAGTAGGACGGTTATCCAACACTCTTTTGGCTTCATCCAAAAAGAGATAAAGGTGAAAGGAATGATTACCTTCACATAACCTACATGGAATCCTGACCTTTCCCTTCTTTCCATGAACTTTACTATCACTAGTTGATGGTGTGTTACCAACATGATCTCCAGAGGTTGATGACACAGGATAGTGTGAACGAGAGGACCATTCTTTCAAGATCCGAGGAAAATAAAGACAATTTCAATGAAAATGGTCTCTCGCACAATTATGCATGGATATTTGACTTTGTGAGGCTTAACGGACGGATTTTCATCAGATGTTGCATTTAGAGCAATGGTTGCCTGGTTGCCCCCTTGCTGAATTGGCTTCTTCTTCTTCTTCTTCTTCCCTTTCTTCTTCTTCTTAGCCACCTGGTTTCTAGTACCAATACTTTCACCAAGCGAAGAGGAAGATGGGTAGGAAGAAACAAATGAGGAAGAAGGAAAAGGGTCAACTTTAGCATCAACTGGAGGTTGATTTTCTCTAGTTTGAGGTGTACTCGATTTCAGAGATGTCTCGACTTGTTGAACCGAGGAGGTTGAAAATAGCCATACTGGAAAGCCAATGGTAATTTCCGGAAGGGATAATGTAGCAATATAAGGAGCACCAATATTTCCGAAGGAAGGAAAAGGACTAGGATTCCCATCAAAAGGGATTCCTTGATTAGTGGACTCTAGATTTGTCATCATATGTCTCAACCTAAGATCAACTAAGGAATAGGTATGTTATTCGTAGTCAATTAATTTTAACAACACTTTTGACACAACTTTGCTTTGTCAGTTTTTAAGGGTCGAGAAAAAGCTAAAGATGACTCTAGTCTCCTTCGATTTTTAATGAGCCTGAAAGGACAAGTGCTCAGATGGACCTTTCCTTTTAAGGAGTCGAAAAGGAATGAAAGTGACTACTCTGGAAAATCTAGACAGAGTGATTACCAAACCAATTGCAAAACTGCAATATACACCTTGGTGATAATTTAAAGAGAAATTACCAAGGACATATGTACGGCAGTCAATCTTCTCGAATGCTATGTTAAGTGCATTTCTATCAATAAGGCGGCTGACTCAGGTTCCTATGGATAAAGGATTTAAGCCTATTATGGTCTCCCAATATATATGCGACGGTATGGGGAGCACAAGTCCGTGCTAGCACTTGTCGTATCAAGGAGGAGGAATCACCCAATCTTCAATGAAAACGATAGCCACTAGTTTGAACGATGCTAGAACATGTCTCTAGCCTAGACCTCTAGATATGTTGCGTTAAGTTCCAAAGCGTTATTAGATTCATTGAAATTTATTTTAAGTTTGATCTTGTTTAGAGTTTTCCTTTTAATGGTTCACCACATGATGATAATCTGAAATTCCTAAGATGCAATCTACAATGATAAACAATATTTGTTTATTTTGAGCAATGAAAATCCTAGCTACTAGGGAAAGAAAATTACAGTGCTTTTAAACAAAGAGCAAGGAACACACACTAGTGCATTTCCCTAAATCATATTTTCACACACAAACCAAAAGAAATTCTAAATGAAAATGCATGTATTTGTTTTTGTTCTCCTTAATGTGAAAAATTCCAAAAAGGAAAACTAAATGCAGCAAAGATCTGAAATATTTTACTCAAAAGGAAATTTTCGACAATTTCTTCTTCAAAAGAGAAAGGAAGACTCAACGACACTTTTGAATTTTGAATAAAAATGTTTTCAACACTTAGAATATAAACAAATCAAACCAAATATATGAAGAAAAGTTCAATAGATTATCAAGGGAATGAAGAATTCACGACACTTCTCTTTTTGACACAAAACGATAATTATGACATTTTTGTATCAAAGCGACAAGTCGATTTAAACAACTTTTCGACAAATGATTGTAAATGATGAACAAATGAAAAAAAACACTCACTAATCCTAATGTAATTGAGGCTGATCTAAGTGATTCAAGTAAGTTTCAGTAAAGAGGTATTGTTCATATGCAGCAAAACAACTAAACAAAACTGAAAACAAGGTCAAAAACCCTCAATTTCTAGAATGGAAAAAGAGTTTAGTCAGTCATCGCACTTGGGCTTCATAGAAACAAAGATGCATCGCACTTACTACACTTAGGAGGTGTGATGCATACTAAGTTATAGTGGAAGACAGTGTGATGGTCCAAGGAGCGCAACTAAAATGGGTTTTGGCTCAGATGTGCAGCTATTTTCAATGATTTAATCTGGGTTTTGATGAACAATAAAGGGAAAAGTATGAATGAATATCTTGGGAGGTTACTGAGCTACAAAAAGGGGATCTAGATGTGCTTGCAAGTCAAACGTTTAATTCATAAACTAAACCAGAGATTGACTGAAGTAGCATTCATCTACTATGTAATTGCAGAGCAAGAGCAGTTCGAAGGCTACCTAGCTGACTTCAGACTCTGTCTATAGTTTATAGAACAAAAAATAACAACAAACAAACATATGTTCAGTCCCCAATGGAGTCGCTAATTTGTTTCTGGGAAAATTAGTATTCCTAAAGAATGCTAGCCCTCTAGGTTTGGCAGCTACCCTAGAAACAACAATTTAAAGCAATTCAACGATTTCTTCTATGTGTAACAGATAAGAGAAAGATAATGGAACCAACCTGGAACTTCCACTTAATCCCTTGCTTGATCTCTCTCCCCTTTGACAGAACCTACAACTCGTCCCCGTACTTAACACACTTGGAGAGTACCTGCACAAGTATAGCAACAAAGAACTGTCAAAGCATCGTGATCTATTACAACATAAACATTACATAATCAGATATATAATGAACAAATGAAAGGCATTCACAAATGATAACATTCACAATTGCACAATTCATATGGAAGAAAACTTGAAGAATTTTACTAATAGAAGGGATAATATTACAACCCAGTTGTCTATTCCAACATCATCCTCCCAGCTTCAATCCTTCTTCACCTCATGAAATAGCAAGATCACTCCAACAATACAATGCTCTTTCCTCAATTACAAACTATCAGCACTTCCTTGCAATTCACAATATTCCAGCCTCCAAATCTCTTAGATGAGGGATCAATTTATAGATGTGTGCAAGGGTGTGATTCATACATGGGGTTTGATTAGTGCCATTCCACTTGTTACAATGGGTTCCATAAGAGAAAGGATTGGAGATTTATTAGATCCCTTATTCATCCTTGGGCGAATTCAGAGAGGCAAGTGGCATAGGAGAAAGTTCTAGAAGATTTTATGAACAATCAACTGACAAATGTCCCAGACATGTGTCCATCCTCGCCCATCGCACCCTATAGAAGGCCTAAATGGTATGCATCGCACCCTAGCAGTGTACCACTCAGTATGCATCACACTTTTCCAGTGGAGCAATCAGTATGGTTCAATTTAGGCAGTTTCTGGATGGTTTCTCAAATGGAACTTTTGGGGAATGATGTATTTAGATGACTATGTTCCTTTAGGGTATGAAAAAACTCTTTTAGGGGTTGATGGGTCCTAATACATCGACATATAAGTTTGGGGTTGATGTGCCCAAATATGTCTATAACACTCAACCTACTTCTTGCCTCTTTAACAACTTAAAATCCTTCATTAAAAACATAATGAACTAATGTTCATCTCATTTATAGGCATATGAAATTCTCCCCAATGAGGAATTGATTCCTAAAGGAAGCTCCTTTAGGCATATTCAATTAAATATCATGAAATTCAAACTTGAAACCTCGTTTTAAATAGTAATATTCCACTCTTTCCTAACCTCGTTGCTCCATTCTGCCTCTTCCTAAGTAGATATTTCTCTTTTCCTTTCATTTGTTATGGAACATCCAACAAACTAGCTTGGCAATTAGTCCACAGACTATCCAGATGGCTTATCATGCTTTCAAATATTTTAGCTCGGGGAGTCTCTATCACTACCCATTTTTTGCTTAATTTGTCCTCCTTCAACATCACTACAACTTTCTATCCTCTAATAATCTTGTTCCCACTGATCAAAACCTAGTCAAGCTTCTCTCTTTTAGGTTCAACCTTGACATATAATTCATTGTTCTTATAGTAGTAAACAAATTTTCCATGTGCATACCATCACCTGCCAAAATGTTTCACAAGGATTGACCCCCACCATCGTTGGTTTGTTTTCCAACTCTCCCATGGTCATGATTTCCCATGCTAATGTTACAACATTGTTATAGAGGTCCTATGGAAGTGGAGCCTCAAATATATTATAAGTGTCCATGGAAAATAAGATATGATCTCCCTTCTTCATGGGAATTTTGAGAGATTTTGTTCTTGAATGCCATATGCATGTTGATAAAACTTCAAAGCTTGGGCTCTTCATGCCTCGGCCTATTGCTTTCCTCTTTCAAAACTTGAACTCCTTCTCCCCAAACAAAATGAACTAATGCTCATCTAATTTGTAGGAATACAACCTTCTCCCCAATGGGGAATTGATTCCTAAAGGAATCTCCTTTACATTGGCAAATTGATGGAAAAATAATGTACTCCCACGAATAAACCTCATAACAAATAGTAGGCTCATACATGTTATAACAATTGTTAGCTCTGTTATGCAGCGCTGACTTTCTAATGACAAAGAGAAGCTTGGTCTGTTTGGCTGTGTCCCAAAAGGGGCTTACATTGGTCACTTTTCCCTTTCTTCCCTCACCCCTCTTCCTTTAACCTTCCCCATTTCCTAAACGAACCTTCCAAATCTGAAAAAATTCCCTTTGGCCTTATCCCTAAGCGCAAAGCTAAACTAACCATAAAACCTTATCCATATGCCTTGCGCACTCGTAACCCATCCCACCGCATCCCCACCGTTGATCAACCCCCGCCAATCCAATGGCTCACATCGCGCCCGATAAAGGTGACCGGCTTGACCACTTTCCACCGTCAAATCATCTCAACCCAGATCTGACGGCCTTCGCACATATCGCGCGGACAACTAGATCGAACGTTAGCGCACGATGAGATCGGTTTTTCTCTCTCATCCATTGCCATGTGTCATTCATTATGAGGTATCACGCTGCCCCAGAAATTACCTCTTAGTGCCCAAAAGTGGTGCGATGAAAACCGTTACTGCCCAAGTAAACCACCCTCACCCGTTAGCGCCCGCGCAACTCCATCACCCGATGACCGTCCAATCTGTCCATTGAAGATCCAATGGCCCTGACACACCCCACTCCCACTTCGATCGATAGCCTTCACCGAGCCATATCCACCATTCATCTCCTCGATCTGACGATCATCTCTCTCTCGCTCATCCCAACTGTCCACCTACCCATGCACCCTACGTCCTACGTCCATTTTGTTGCCCAAGGAAGGAGATGACCAACTCTGCTTGACTGATAACAGTCGGATCCCCAACAATCGCATTAAACAGAAATCATGGCCAAAAGGATAAAAGGACATGGCACGGCTCTGTAACAGAATTTATCAGTCATGGACTTCACTTCTGCAAGCATTCCAACCACCCAAAGGATAGCACAACAGTTGTACATATCATATTTACACAGTGAAGCAAGCAACCTCATTTAAAGACTCCATCAGGTAGTTAAATGTAGTTGGTGGTCAATTAAGACCCCTCCATACCTAAATGACCAGGTGCCATTGTAATGTAAATTTATAAATATCTAGAAGAAAGACGAAGTCAGGGATGGCATTGGATGTAAGGTTCAACTTTTGGAGACTATAGACACTTTGTCGCTTGCAGCGTCTCATCTTCATTTTTAGTAATACAAGCTTCTTTTGTTGTTAATTGCTCACTGTCCATTTTCTTCTATCCTAAGCTTGTGCCTTATGTGCGATGTTCTTGATCTCTTAATGTTTAACACTAAATAACTGTCATCTTATCTTTGTGTTAGAATGTTGAATGCATCACTGAATAGGTTACTCAGGTTTCTTTCTATCTAATGTAGGAGAGTTGTCATCCTGTCTTTGCATTAATAGACTAGATTTGCAGGTTTCTGTACTGGTTGTAGCCGACCATCACATGCTCTTATGTATCTGCTAGTGTGGTTAGTATTCTCCATATTCACCTAATATCTAAACTGTAAGCATTGGTGTTCTAAAGCCTTGTAGTCTGAGGGTGTTCATGCATGTCTGGAGTGAAACAGGGTAGAAGTGGTTATCTGGCTTGAACCAAACCATCATTCCTTCCATTAAACCTCGCAACAATAGTTGAACTTATATGTTACCAGGCATCTTCGAGCTACAACCTAGGAGAGTTTCTTGGAATCCTAACATAATTGGTGCCATTGCCGGGGAGAGGAGATTGAAGCTCAACTTCCCTAGGATAATGACACAGATCCAGCTTTGATGATAGACAAAGTCTAGACACATTTTTGGTTGTAATCATCTATCTGGCGACTCTATTGGATGCCAAACCTCTTGGTGACTCCACATCACAGTTCTGGCTCAGTTTGTGAGGCATACTCAGAGAAATCCTCGTAAATCACCAGCTAACCCAGTACCTAACCCTGAGAAGATTGTCAAGCAAAGAAAGACATCGCAAAAGGGAGCATCAGGATCAGGTAAGCCTAAACAAGCTTATTTATCTCTCCCAAAAAGGATTGTAACAGAGCATGTACAGGGTGAAAATATAGCCTCTAGTACTAGTAGTGAAGAAATATTTGCAGAGATTCAAAAAGCCCCCTATTTAGTAAGGTCCCCTTTGGATCTCAGCCCAAAGGAAACATCCCTTCTAGTCCATCAATTTCCCTTAGCCCTGTCATTCATTTCTCAGCTTTCTGTCATTCAAACTGCTAGCACCCTTCCATCCACCCCAGTCATGGTAGGTCCACAAGCACCCACCAAAATGGAAAGAATCATAGCTGCTAGGTATGGACCCCTGGTCCTGCCTATTCCTTTGAATGCCATGCCTGCATGAGAATATCAGAAATACATGCCTAAGTTCATTGGGACAAAGGGAGTAACAGCTGAAGAACACCTTGAGTCTTTTTATAGCTATGCTGATAACCTAGATATTAGTGAAGAGGATGTGTGGATGAGAGTATTTGTCCAAAGCCTTGATGGAGAGGTAGAAAGCGGTTTAGAGAGCTGACCCCTAGGTCTATAGCAAACATTGAAGCATTAGATGATGTTGTTTTTAAAGCATTGGGGAGATAAGAAAGACCTGTTATACTACCATACTGAGTTTGGAAACCTGAAAAGGGAAAATGGGGAGTCGTTGCCTGATTTTAATAAAAGATTCAATTGTATGTATAGCAAGATACCAGCTAAAGTGAAGCCTACCCCCACCTCATCCAAACTCACATATGCCAATGCCTTTGATTCTGATTTCTGCCTACTATTAAGAGAGAGAAGATGTGCTTCTCTAGCTGAAATGCAAGATGCAGCCTTGGAGGTGGAATCCAATATTATGGCTGCAGAGAAACTCAAAGGACATGCTAATAGAAGGAGGTAGAGAGATGAGTCTTCATCTTATTCTTCATCTTTAGAACCCGAAATAGACAAAATAACTAAAATGATAGAGTCACTGGCTGCTGAAATCTACAAGCTGAAGGTTGAGCAGAGTTCTGGGAAAGCAAGGCTTCCTAATACATTTTCTCCTAGAAATCCAAATCCATACAGAAGAGAAAATGAACAATTGCAGATCATTCAGAGGGGCAAAGAGTCCAGTGAAGAACAAAGGGTTAAGACTCCTTTCCAGAACGTATTCATGGAGGAGGAGCAGTTTGATGAAGATGATGAGATTCACTACATGGAACACAAGGGCAGTGCTTCCTTTTTTACATTAGTTGCCTATGAGGAGTCATTACTCAGGGACCAGACCAATCAAGAGTGGGACAGAGAAGTTTTTCTGCAAACTGAAGACTAGCAGAGATATAACTTGAGGTCAAGAACGATTAATGTCAAAGAGAATCATGCCCAAAGAGCTATTGTCCCCACAGAGCAGTAGATCAGCAAGCAAAAGCAACCAACAGCTGATCCCATCATCCTCAAAACACTGGCTCAAGAGGTAAGAGGCCCGAACAAGTCCCCTTCCCCTTTCAGTTTTGATCAGAAGTCCAGAAGTTAAAAATATTTGTGCTTCTAATAGAACTTGTAAAGAGTGAGGTCTTTAAGAAGCCCATCCTTGATGCCCTTGAGCTGAAAGCCACACGAGCCTCCAATGACTATGTGAATTTACAAGATGACAAACCTGCAGATGTGCTTAGCCCAATGGTTGAACCCTCTGATAATAACTACCCATCATTTTATGTCTCCTTGACCATTCATAACAAAATCCTCCACAACTGTCTGCTAGACACAGGTGCCAGCCATATTTTGATGCTCAAAGTTGTCATGGAAGATTTAGGCCTTGATATTACTAGACCTTATCATGACTTGTTCTCCTTTGATTCGAGGAAGGTGAAATGTCTAGGGTTAACCAAAGACATAGTTATCACCCTAGCTGAGTTGCCCATGAAAATCATGATGATGGATATTGTGGTAGCAGATGTTCCCCCCTAAGTTTGGTATGCTACTTTCCAAAGGGTGGATTAAGAGGTTTGGTGGGACATTGCAAAATGACTTGTCTTATGCCACCGTCCTAGTTTTTGGAGGAGAAAGCAGAAGACTATACAGGGAAGCCCAAATGGCCTATATCATCAGTGATAAGAAGAATCCCACTAATCATCCCATTTACGTTGTGGACACTGATTTTGGAGCATGTATTCTCCAAATTGAAGAATCCCAGAGGGCCTTGGTGCAGATCAAGAAACCAGTATGCCAGGCAATGGAAGAGGAAGGGACACAGGCTTGGGATATGTTCTTTGATGGAGCCTATTCAAAGGAGACTACAAGAGCAGGAGTGGTGCTGGTGTCTCCAAAAAAAGAAAGCACACATCTGTCTTTTAAGCTAACTTTTCAGGCCACCAACAATACAGCAAAGTACGAGGCTTTGATATTGGGCTTAAACGCTACCAAAGACATGGGAATCAAAGACATAAAGGTGTTTGGAGATGTTGATCTCATCATTCAACAAGTGAACAAAACATTCGAAGCAAGGCGCCCAAGGCTGAAAGCGTACAGAGATGAGGTATGGAGACTCAAAGACTCTTTTGATAGCTTTTCTATCTCATACATTCCTAGAGTAAAAAGTCAGCTTGTTGATTCCCTTGATGTGTCTGCTAGCATGTTCATCCCTCCCATGCCCCCTAGATTGGCTTATGAAGTCCAGATAAACTATAGACCATCCTTGCTTGATAATGTCCAGCACTGGAAAGTCTTTGAGGATGATGATGAAGTAAATAGGTTTCTACAAGTCATTGATGAATTCTCTAAAATACAAATTGATCAAGAGAATGAAACCTTGGAGGAATGTCCCCATCCCCAGCTAAGGAATAGAATTGGCCAAGACAGTATTGTACAGTTTCCTAGCAATCATATACCTAAAGGGCTAGTGCCTCGGGAGAATTTGTTTGACCATAATGATGTGCCTCATAAGATTTCCCAAAAAGAGAATCAGTCTGCAGTCCATAGGCATAACATAGGGAGTCCAAATCATCCAAAGTATATAA
Organism: Pinus taeda; assembly: GCA_000404065.3. Taxonomy (NCBI): domain Eukaryota; kingdom Viridiplantae; phylum Streptophyta; class Pinopsida; order Pinales; family Pinaceae; genus Pinus; species Pinus taeda. Next base: position 24,244 of record APFE030339162.1, read on the forward strand.
ATCTGTCCACCCATTTGTGTGCCACCCAAAGTTCTGAGTAGTGCACCTTAATGAAGCAATTTGCTGATGTCTTTGCTTGGGAATACAATGACCTTAGAACTTATGACAAAAATATCATCCAGCATAAGATCCCATTGGAGAAAGACACCATTCCTTTCAAGCAGAAGCTGAGACCCATAAATCCTTTGCTCCTCCCTTTGATTGAAAAATAAATCAAGAAGTTGCTGGCTGCCAAAATCATAGTTCCTCTGAGATATTCAAAGTGGGTAGCCAACTTGGTAGTGGTGAGGAAGAAAAGTGGAGAAATCAGGTTGTGTGTTGATTTCAGGAACCTGAACAAATGCTCTAAGAAAGACAATTATCCCCTGCCCAAGATGGAACATTTGCTATAGAAAGTCTCAGGAGCTAAAGTTATGTTGTTCCTGGATGGATTTTCAGGGTACAACCAAGTTGTTGTACATCCTGATGACCAACAAAAGACTGCTTTCACCACTCCTTGGGGCACTTTTATGTACTCTAAGATGCCTTTTGGACTGATGAATGTTGGGGCCACCTTTCAGAGAGCCATGGATATAGCATTTGTAGGAGGGAAGGATAAGTTTGTCCTTGTCTACCTGGATGATATAACAATATACTCCAGCAGCCATCAAGATCATTTGCAGCATTTGAAGAAAGTGTTTCTGAAGTGCAGAAGGTTTGGGATATCAATGAATCCTAAGAAGTCACAATTTTCTTTAGAAGAAGGCAAGATTCTAGGACACATTGTTTCTACTGCAGGTGTCAAGACTGACCCAGAGAGAGTGAAAGCAATACAAACCTTGTATGTCCCAAGATCAAAAAAGGACATCCAATCATTACTGGGCAAAATAAATTTTGTAAGGAGGTTTATTCCTAATTCTGCAAAATTGGTAAAACACATCACCTCTATGCTGAAAAAGGGATCAAAGATCAAATAGAGTGATGCAGCAAGAATATCTTTTGAAGCCATCAAAAGAGCTATTATGGAAGCTCCCACTTTGATTAGCCTAGACTATAGCAAGGTGTTCCATATCTTCTCCTTTGCTTCTAGTGACACCCTTGCAGCAATCTTATTGCAAAAAGATGATGAGGATTCAAAGCATCCAGTGGCATTTTTCAGCAAAACCTTAAGGGATGTTGAATTAAAGTACGATATTATCGAAAAGCAAGCTTATGCTCTTATCAAATCTTTAAAAGCTTTCTGAATCTACATTTTTCTCTCCAAGGTAATTCCATATGTGCCCGCTGCTTCAGTAAAGGATGTCCTGACGCAACCAAATGTTGATGGAAGAAGGGCTAAATGGATTGCAAAGCTTATTGAATTCAACATAGAACTGAAGCCCACCAAGCTTGTTAAGGGTCACGGCCTTGCCAAGCTGATGGCTGAAGAAAATTGCAGGATGATGGAAATGAATTAGATAAGCGCAAACTCAGATGACAAACAGACAGGGGGAGAAACAGCTGAACAAGGGCAAAACCAGTCTTTGGTTGAAAATCTCGCCTCTTGTGAATGGTATGATAAAATAGCTCACTTTCTGTTGAAACTAGAAGTCCCTCCAGGTCTTAGCTCGAGCCAAGCCAAGACCGTTAAGCTAAAGGCAACCAAGTATTGTATTCATGAATGCTTGCTTTATTGGAGGGACCCATCAGGAATCCTCTTAAGGTGTCTCTGGACAAAGAACAATCTGGGAAGGTCATGCATCAGTTTCATTCCAGCATCTGTGGAGGACATCATTATTGGAAAACCAGAGCCCACAAGATCCTCAGAGCTGGGTATTATTGGCCCACTCTATTTTCTGATGTCTTTTCATTTGTAAAATCTTGTGATAGGTGCCAGAGGTTTGAAGGAAAACAACAGTTGAAATCCTTACCCTTAAAGCCAATACATGCCAGTGTCCCTTTCCAGCAGTAGGGCATGGATTTCATAGGGGAAATTAATCCACATTCTAGTGGCCAGCACAGATGGATCTTAGTAGCCACTTATTACTTCACTAAATGGATTGATGCCATCCCTACTAAGAAAGTTGATCACCATGTTGTCATGAAGTTCTTTACATAAAACATTTTCACCAGGTTTGGCTGTCCATACAAATTGGTTATAGATAATGCAGCAGCCTTCAGGGAAAAAGAGTTGGTGGACATGTGTAACTCAATGGGCATTAAGCTAGTGCATTCCACCTCATATTACCCTCAAGGCGATGGTCTAGTAGAATCATCCAATAAGACCCTGATAAGGATAATCAAAAAGCTGCTGGAAGACAACAAAAGGAACTCGGATTCCAAACTGAAGTTTGCATTGTGGGCTAACAGGGTGACACCAAGAAATCCATAGGGAATTCTCCGTTCAAGGTGGTATATGGCACTGAGGTTGTATTCCCAATCCAGTTGACCCTGCCCGTGGCCAAGTTCTTGCAGGAAGAACAGAATGAGGAAAATGACATGGCAAAGAGGATTAGTGACTTGGCTGAAGTGCATCAAATCAGAGATCGATTGATTGAAAATTCTGCAGCACATCAAAAGAGAATCAAAGAAGCCTTTGACAGAAAGGCAAAGATGGACAATTTTCAAATTGGAGACTTGGTTCTTAAATTGGATGCATTGAAAGAAAAGAAAGGCAAACATGGAAAATTCGATGCTCTGTGGACTGGACCTTTTGTCATTGCTCAAGTCCAGGGGAACAACACTTTCATGCTGCAAAGTATGGAAGGAGAAACAGTTTTTGATGGCCCAGTTAATGGGCAGTTTTTGAAGGTTTACGTTGTTTAAGACCTTTAGGCTCCAACATTGTAAAATATGTCTTTTACAGTTTTTAGGTGTAGGCTTAATTAGACTCCATGCCCAATGGAATACTAGGAAATCTTGCTAAGCTTGTTTCTATATGAAAGGCAGTGGTCTACGATTCTTGAAACCTCACAGGGAGGATTTCATCCCCAGAAGGAGCCAGTGTTAGCTCTACTATGCAGCGCTGACTTTCTAATGACAAAGAGAAGCTTGGTGTGTTTGGTTGTGTCCCAAAAGGGGCTTACATTGGTCACTTTTCCCTTTCTTCCCTCACCCATCTTACCTTTAACCTTCCCCATTTCCTAAATGAACCTTCCAAAACTGACAAAATTCCCTTTGGCCTCAGCCCTAAGCGCAAAGCTAAACTAACCATAAAACCTTATTCATATGCCTTGTGCGCTTGCAACCCATCGTGTCGCATCCCCACCGTTGATCAACCCCTACCAATCCAATGGCTCACATCGCGCCTGATAAAGGCGACCCACTTGACCACTTTCCACCATCAGATCATCTCCACTGAGATCTGACGGCCTTTGCAAATATCACGCGGACAACTAGATCGAACATTAGTGCGCGATGAGGGTGGTTTTTCTCTCTCATCTACTGCTATGTGTTGTTCATTGTGTGGAATCGCGATGCCCCGAGCAATTACCACTTAGCGCCCGAAAGTGGTGTGATGAAAACCGTTACTGCCTAAGTAAACCACCCTCACCTATTAGTGCCCGCGCAACTCCATCGCCCAATGACCGTCCAATCTGTCCACTGAAGATTCAACAGCCCTGACGCACCTCGCTACCACTTCAACCGATAGCCTTCACCGAGCCATCTCCACCATTCATCTCCCCGATCCACTGGTCATCTCTCTCTCGCTCATCCCAACTGTCCACCTACCCATGCACCCTACATCCTACGTCCATTCTATTGCCAGAGGAAGGAGATGACCAGCTCTGCTTGACTGATAACAGTCAGATCCCCAACAACCATATTAAACAGAAAGCATGGCCAAAAGGAGAAAAGGACATGGCACGGCTTTGTACAGAATTTATCAGTCATGGACTTCACTGCTGTGAGCATTCCAACCACCTAAAGGACATCACAATAGTTGTACAGATCAGATTTACACAGTGAAGTAAGCAACCTCGTTCAGAGACTCCATCAGGTAGTTAAATGCAGTTGGTGGTCAATTAAGACCCCTCCATACCTAAATGGCCAGGTGCCATTGTAATGTAAACTTATAAATATCCAGAAGAAAGACGTAATCAGGGTTGGCATTGGATGTAAGGTTCAACTTCTGGAGACTATAGGCACTTTGTCGCTTGAAGTGTCTCATCTTCATTTTCAACAATACAAGCTTCTTTTGTTGTTAATTTCTCACTGTCCATTTTCTTTTGTTCTAAGCTTGTGCCTGATGTGCGGTGTTCTTGATATCTTAATGTTTAACACTAGATAACTGTCATCTTATCTCTGTGTTAGAATGTTGAATGCATCACTGAATAGGTTACTCAGGTTTCTTTCTATCTAATGCAGGAGAGTTGTCATCCTATCTTTGCATTAATAGATTAGATTTTCAGGTTTCTGTACTAGTTGCAGCCGACCATCACATGGTCTTGTGTATCTCTGGTGTGGTTAGTATTTTCCATATTCATCTAATATCTAAATTGTGAGCATTGGTGGTCTAAAGCCTTGTAGTTTGAGGGTGTTCATGCATGTCTGGAGTGAAACAGGGTAGAAGTGGTTATCTGGCTTGAACCAGACCATCATTCCTTCCATTAAACCTCGCAACAATAGTTGAATTTATATGTTACCAAGCATCTCCGAGCTACAACCTAGGAGAGTTTCTTGGAATCCTAAGAGCAATCACACACAATCTACTAAATGAGAAAATATCTCAACCACAAACCTATCTAGGAAGAAACTAGTTTGAGAGAATATTTCACATATAACTAGGCCTAACAACCTCCTAAATAATAGAAAACAAAATCTTTCTTGGTAGAGATGAACTCTACCCAATAATAATCAATAATCATTTCAACCTTCACTTCTAGCAATTTTGTTTCTCATTCATAGGTGATATTTTGCATGTTGTAACAACACTTCTTACCACCCCCTTTAATCTATTTTCAACCCTCTTAGTTTCCTTTATTGTTTCCGTTTACCCAAGTTAAATAAGAACTTGTCTTAGTCCTCCATCCACTTTATTTTCTTATACAATAAATTCCATTTTGCTAAAGCTATCTCTCCATATTAGACACCCCAATTGTGTTCGAGAAGAGGTAGCCTAAGGTGAGAGACAACAATATAGTGGTGACTATGGACAAACCCTCTTAGTGTCCATGGAGTTGCACTTTTCTATTCGGGCTTTACCACTTAAAGTACATGTTTGGGTACTAACACACAATATTTTCAAGACAATTAAAGGTTGTTCACTCACTTGAATGCCAAGAAAATGAGGGGAAATTTTAGGAGCTAATATTAGCAATGAGCTAAAAATTATAACTTTCCATTTTTTTCTGAAAATTATTCACCAAAATTTTATAGCATAAATTTTTATCCTTAAAATTTTAGAAGATGTCTTCCTCCATGTTCTAAGAATTGAGTGTGCATGTGTTTAATTTTTAAAGTAGTTCCAATATTAAAAGTAACTTCAAGTAAGTATCAAATAAAATTTGCCCACAACTTTATTGGGATGTTTTTCTTATTTAAAAAATACATAATTTTAGAAAGCAAGAAGTTATAGATAACTTTTTTTTTTAGGTATTTTTATTACAATTATGATTTTATTTTTGGTTGTTTGTCTAGGTTATTAAAAGAAATAACAAGATTTGGATTTCTCGTTGAACAGTATATCAGCTTCAAGATGATATAATATTTGATTAATTTAAATATGTAATGAAAAAGGAAACAGTTGTGATTATTTTAATTTAGAAAAATATGAAAATGTTTGAAATCATTACACCAAATAAACCAAAGAAGACGACACAATTATAGTTAATATGAATTTTCCATAAAAGGAGATTTCATGAGTACTAGATTTCATCTTCTTGTCTGACAATGCTGGCACAAATACTCGAGGATGGAAAAGTATAATTATATCTGTACTTTTTGTTAATATGAAAATTTTTAAAACAATTTAACACATTTTTAATTTCTATTTTTATAATATATTTTTCTTCTTCCAAAATATTTTATTATAGATTTTTGAAATATTTTATAATTATTCTAACACGTGAGTGGAAAGATTGGCATAAATCTACCATCCAATGGCTTGATGGAGGGATACACAAGTGTAAGGAGGCATTTATGGTGGGACCTAACCCTTGTAATATATGTCTAGTAATGATGGATGATATGATCACATATGTTTCTATGACTTTCTTATGAGTAGAGTGTTTGAAAAATTCCAAGAAGAATTACAGCTATCTATCACATGGTTACAATGATCATGGTTTGACAATGTTGCAGGTAAGGTGTCACATGTCATTGGAGGTGTACAATTAGGGTTATGCAAAAAAAAATGATCAATCATGTTAAAGATGGTTAATTAATTTGAATAAATGAATATGATCTTAGTTAATTAATTTGAATGGATGAATATGGTCTTAGTTTTTCTAAAGTATTAGAGTAAGGTTTAGGTTTAAATTTAATTAGTTGGGATATCAATTTTTAGGTTAGTGTTAACAATCTGCATGCTAACATATAGGAGGTAATTTATAATCTAGCAAAGATTGAGACATTTATAGACACCCTCACAATGGGTCCCACTTCAGAAGCGCTTATTCTTCTAAACTTTATTAAAATGGTCAACATGACCTTTTACAATAACTAAATCTAGAACAAACTATATTCTCAACCATCCAACCTCATATTCATATTATTTCTTACTTTTATAATTCCTATAATCATATTATTTTCTACTTTTAGAATTCTCATAATCATATTATTTTCTACTTTTATATTTCACAATAAACACATTTAATTGATTATTTCCTACTTTTATAATTCACAATAAACATATTTGATTGATAAGTCTATTAAGTAATTGCATCGAGATACACTCTATAGCCTATGGCTTAATTTAAGAAAGTATGTAAACATTTTTACATGTAGGCTTAATATGTTGAATTTATATTAATATGTTCAATTTGTAAAAGATTTGTAAACATTTACCTGTAGACTCATTTAAATAATAATAAAAAGTTAAATGATCTGTGAAATGTTAAAAATAATAAAATTCGATTTGTTATTATGTAATTTTATTTTTGTTAATAAAATTACGAATAACTTGTCTAAGGAGTTGAGCGTGGTAGAGTCACTCTTATGTTTATGGTTGTGACAGGTTCAAATCTTCAAAGACATGCTCTACTTCTTGAAAATTGTGAAAAAAATTGTATAAACCAGTTCTACAATAGTCCCATACAGTAGTCCCATAACCGTTTCGTTGAAAAAAAAAGTAAGAATAACTTTTTAGGTAAAAGAAAATCATAATATGCATATCACATTAAAATGTATAATATGACTAGTAAAAGCCTATTTTACCTTATAAATTATAATAACAATTTACCTATATTTAAATTTAATTAATAGGTATGTAAAAACGTTAATATTTATAATATAACAAAATTTTTATCATGGATATTCACACCTATTTAACATAGATATTATTAATTTGTAAGTAGGATTTTTTACAATACTATGGCTCATCAATACCACTTTCCCAAAAACCATCTCTCATTTCACAATAAATTTTCATAAATTTTTAATTAATTTATAACATTTTTTTAATAAATCTAAAAGCAAAAAATATTATAATTCCTGTTTGTAGATATATCTGAAGAACCTTATCACATTTAAATACTTATATCTTAAAATATAATAGTAGGTTATAAAATTAAGGATATATTTTACGATAATAAATTAAAATAATAATTTTGTAGTCATATTTAAATTTCATTAATAAGCACATAAAAACTTAATATTTACAATATAACAAGATTTTTAACCATGGATAGTCACCGCACTTTACCAATTATATTATTAATTTGCAAATAGGTCATGGCTCTAATTTCATAATCAAAATATTCTATTTGAATTAAAAAATAAAAAAAATCAAAATGATTATAATTACTTTTCGAGATATCTAAACCCTCTATCACTTAAAATTAAAATATATAAGATATAAATAGTAGTTATAAATTAAGATCCATTTTACCATGCAAATTAAAATAACAATTTTGAACTATATTTAAATTTCATTAATAAGCATATAAAAACTTAATACTTACAACATAACAAGATTTTTAACCATGGATAGTCACCCCACTTTACCATGGATATTATTAACTTGTAAATAGGCTTTGTTATTGTACCATGGTCCAATACCATGGCTCATCAATACTACGCACCCAAACACCATCTCTCATTTCACATTCAAAATAATGTGATGTTATGTTATCTAAACATTTTGACTCTATCAAATTACATTAAAAAATATATATATATAATATATATAATACTATATATATAATATAACTAGATTATATATATATTAGTTTAACTTGTAGACAAAATGATTTTCGTGAATTCTGGTTAATTTTAATCAAATATGACGAGAATTTAAAAACTTGAGTTTAGAATTGGTTGTAATTTTGACATAATTCAAGGTGTGCCCCCTCCCCCCGGGGGTTTTTTTTTAGGGCTGCTAAATAACATTTACCCATTCAAAGTGTATTTTAGACAACAAAATAACACAAGAATAGATAAATCATGTATTGCAACAAAATACATGTTCTTAATAATTGATATAATTTTCTCTTTCTAAGCATCAACCATTAGCTCTACATGTTTTGTAATTGGAAGAGTACTCTGTTTACTTTCTCCCTCTACAATTTGCAAAGAAAATCTATGAGCCTCTGACGTTGCATGGATGTTTAAAGCACTAACTTGAAGAGTTGTGCTTCCATCTTTAGAAAATGGAGTTTCCCTTTTAAATTTTACACACCATGAACATTTTATCCTTTCAACACCATTAAAATATTTTACAGCATAAGCCCATGGAAATCTCATCCTCCATTTGGACTTGAATGTACTTTTGTACCTCTTGGATGTTGGTTCCTCTTTAAGAAGTTCTGCACTATCTGATTCATGGTCCTCATCCACATGATCATATACTTCATTTTCAGAAATATGTAGTTTATTAGATCATTGAGTGATACCAAATGCATCGGCAAGTGAAAGTTGTTTCAGATCCTTTTTGGGGCAACCAAGAGGTGGCATTTTATACCTATAATCAACAAAACAAGAAATATAAAAATATAGATTAATATAAAAATACACACTATTCTTTGAAAATAAGACATTATACAACAAAATTCATATGAAAACTAATGAAAAGCAACAAATAGATCTCACACACATAGGTCTATTGATCATTGAAAATTAAAACTAACATTGATCTTCATGGAAGGTTATGCACATTGCCATCACCAAAATGGAATTTCTTCTATAGAAAGGAATATCTCAAATTGTTTTTCAGTAACTGTAATATAGAAGGCATCACGATTCACAAGGGAAACAATCACAAAAAAGGGGATGCACAAAGCACACCAGCGGTTGGCAGTTCGAGTGGGGCAAGTCTATGCAGCATCTGTCATGTATGGATACTTCTTGAGAAGAGTTGAAAAACACTTCCAACTAGATAAGAGCATGAAGATGCTTCCTTTTGTCTCAAATGAAGGAACTGATGTTAAGCAGTTGAATTACACCCACCCATAATTAGAAGGTGGAAATTGG
>APFE030339165.1:2146-18699 GCA_000404065.3 Pinus taeda
ATATCTCGAATAAAGGCTTTTCTATTTCTGATTATTGCCCATTTTCCTTCCTTTCTAGCTTCTTTTACCTTTTGAACCTCCTTTCTTAATTCTGCTTGATCTTCTGGAATGAGAGTAGCAATCTCATGAAAGTAGCAAGAGCATTAGTTAAGCCAAAAGGCATAACCAGCCATTCATACAATCCCTATTTTGTTTTGAAAGCAGTCTTCCATGCATCTTGCAAATCCAGCGTAGTGAAATAAAGAACCTCTTTTAATTGATCTAGAAGATCATCTATGCGAGGAAGGGTATAACGATTTTTGATTGTTATCTTATTCAGTGCTCGGTAATCAATGCACATTCTCCACAAGCCATCTTTCTTTCTCACCAAAACGATTGGTGACCCACATGGTGATGTGTTAGGCCTGATGAAGCCCTTCTCAAGCAACGCCTGCACCTGCTTCTTGATTTCAGCATTCTCTAAAGCAGACAACCTGTACATCCCAATGTTAGGCAATAGAACATCTTGTTGCAAAATAATATCATGTACTATTCCCTTGTTGGGTGGCAGACCTTTAGGTTCTTGAAATAAGATATCATACTCTGAAACAATCTTTTCTATATCAGCTTGTTGTTCAGCATTACAACCCTCAAATACATTGGTTTTATCAGGTTTCTTTTCCTTTACAACCATCAGTAAGAATTGTTTGCATGAATTTATCATTCTTTTCATTTGTCCTGAGTTTATGAGAGTGTAATTATTCTTGATCTTATGAGCTCTTACAAAGTATTCGATTCCATTTTTAACAAGTAGATACTTGTTCTCAACTCTATAGAAAATAGCCTTTCTATCATACAAGGGCTTCCTAAAACAATTCCACATTTATCCAAAGGAATTATGTCTAACTCAACCTCATCTACAAATGTTGACCCAAAAGAAAACTTGAGTTTGCACTGTCTAGTCACTTGTAGTTGTGCTTTATCATTCAACCATCCTAATGGGTATGGTTTATTGTGAGGTGTAGTTGCTAATTCCAATTTCTTTACAATTGCTTCAAAAATCAAATTTACTTGTGAGCCACTATCAAACAAAGTATCAATCTTTTGAATTTTGGAAATAACTCGAATATGAAAAAGCTCATGTCTTTTTCTCTCATTTTCTTCATTAATAATAGATTGAGCATAATTACTAGTAGCTGCCTCAGAATTCTTACCTTTTATACCTATGGCTGCTATAGTTGTTTCATCTCCCGACTCTGATCCCAAAACTTTCTGAATCGCTGCAGCTGTCTTCTTCTTCTTGCCCTCGGACTTCTTAGGTCTTAGCTCTGGATGCAAAATCCAATAATGCTCATCCTCATGCCCCTCCTTTTTACAGTGAGTGCATGAAGCTTTGGCTTTCTGGCAGTGTTAACCTTCCTTGCTTTTCACTTCTGCTTTCTTTTCTCCTTGCTCTTGCTTACAGTGGGTTGGGATGGTCCCCCAACTTCTGGATTTCCATTCTTTCCTCTAGCTTCTAGATGAGTAGCTTGTATAGATACCTCATCTACACTAGTGGGGATTAAACATGAAGATGGTATACCTCATGTAGCTGTGTAGACCACCAATGTACTTCAAAAGAGTCTCTGGTGAGTCTAATGAGATACCCAACATCAATGCTCTCTTTCTGAATTCTTACGTATACCCTTGCACACTTTGCCCCTTCAACTGTCGAAGAGTTTGCCAACTCATCATGGCTTGTTGCATGTAGGCCAATGGATAGAATTGCTTTTTGATTGCAGAAACAAAGTCACTCCAGACAGACATGGTCTTACCATGTCTTTTCATAACAGCTTGGGTTCTGCCTTCCCACCAAACCAAGGCAGTGCCTCCTAGGCGTAGGCTTGCTGGCTGAATCTTACTCTTGTCTGAGTTTATGTTCTATACCCTACAATACACATCAATTTGTCTAATTCAATTGTCCAACTTTTCAGCATTTAGCTCTCCATCATATATAGGCAAATCAAATTTAACATCTACCTTAATCAAAGATGCTTTCTTATTATGCATAGGGCTATTAGGAGGTGTGAGAAAACTTTCCTTTGGAGTGGTCATGGGAGTGAAACTCATCTTCTTCTTTATCTTGTTTAGAACCTGATGAATCTTCAACCTTTTGCTTTCTAAAGTCTTTGTACATTTCTTCTACTATAGACCTTATAGCTAGGAAACTCTCTATGAATTGAGGGTCTAGCCCAACAGAACCTTCCTCTGACATTGTATTCCGAGAATAGACTCTTCCAATTTCAGGATTAGTTTCCACCAACTCTCCTTCTCCTAATTTGGGCTTTGATCTTGTGAGCATTCACAGCTTAACCGACACAAGCTTGTCTAACCTTACAGCCTAGTGCTCTGATACCACTTGATTTGATATTCACCCAATGAGTCACATCAGTTAAAGCTTCATTAAACTAAGGTATTACAGACTCATGTGATGGTGTGTGTGTTCTGTGTTATTGAAGCAACGGATCGATCAGATTGCCAATACACAGACAATAAAATGGAAAGACAACAGAGAAATACAGTGAACAACACAAAGACACAAGCAATTTTTAATAAGGAGTTCACCCTATTCCAAGGCTACATCTCTGGTCCAGCTTTCAGTGGTGGCCTTGTTTTATTGTGCCTTTAAGCAGAGAAATTACAATACAGGGACTCAATGTAAGTTCCCCTGAGCAGGTTTTGCATAGCAGGGTGGTTCTTGGATTCCCCAAGCCACTGGAGTACACAGACTCTTCTTCCTACCAGCTCTGTGACCTTCTGGTCTACAATGGAAAGATTCAAATGTGATGCTCAGTCCCGGACAGATTCCTCTATGGGATGGCTTAAGTCTTTAAGCTCTCTGGTGCTCGATGTTGCCGCTGGTTAGCTCGGCCCTCTGTCTCTTCTACTTTGCTTTGCTGTTCTCTGTGTTCAGTCCTCCCCTCTGGGTTCACTGTTCCACTTCTTCGTCTCTCGACTCTTCTCTCTATGTCTAACTTCACTGATTCGACCGTCTCTGTTCATGGCTTTAGCCATTCGAACCCTATGCCTGTTCGATTCCTCTTCCGCCTCTATCGATTCACCTTCTGTAGCTGTGCTTGGAGTTCCCTGTTCGGTGTCATCATGAACGCTCAGGGAGTGGCCACTTGTCCTCCTCTAAACGACACCAGCATGCTTCGTCAATTCATTTCTTCAGTTACGTCGTGGATGCGTTCTTCCTCCACTGTGGCAATCAAACGGATTCCAAATCCCTTCTAAAATGTGGCATATTCCCTTGTCGATTTCGCTTCCTCCATTGAACGTGATCTCAGCCGTCCGATCTGGGCCTCCCCGATCCGACACCATACGCACGTTTCGCACGGTTGACTTGCTAGACCGATAGCGTGCGATCAACGACGGTTTTCTCTCACCTCCACTTGCCACGCGTCGATCGATGTATGGAATCGCTTCGCTCTCGTCCAAAACCTCTTATCATTTAAGGGCGCCCCAATCAATACCACCGATTTTCCAAAGTGCGGGTCTCGTCTTGTACGTTTAGCACTTTTTCCTTTTCCGCTCGCGGTCCTACGATTCCCAATGCGACCGAATGCTCGGGCTTCCTCCATTTCAAGCCTATTCGCCCAGCGATGCGCGATTAGCACTAGGTGCATCAAAATCCACCTCTGTTTCCCGATCTGGGGCTTCCAGGGGCTACTTTGACCTCCCACGCAGTCTCCATGGGCCTCGGTCAGTGCGCTTTGACCGAGGTCCTCGTCGTTCCACGCTGGCTGCCATTGCCACTGGTAAAGGGTGTTTTTGATCGTTGTTTTGGATTCTTTATAGATTTGTTCTGACCTGATACAATCATGGTTCTTTGACAGTCTTCTATGGATCCAATTCGAATCACATCATGTTTGCGAGCACATTGACATCCATTCCATTCATCACTAGAAAACATCTTCTGCAAGTTTCTATGTTGGGAAAGCATAGATTGCAATGTCAAAAAATGAGTTGCAAATCTAGTGATGGCAGGCCTAACAAGATCCTTGTCCCTCGTGTTTTTCATCATCAGGTTCAAATTCCATGAGTGATTGTAGATATATTTTGTTATGATTTTGGCATGCTCTATAATGTTCTTGATCCAATCTATTTTACCAATATCCTCAATCACGAGGTCTATGCAATGTGCAACAGATGGGGTCCAAAAGATGGTTTTGTGTTTTTCCTCACATTTTACCAGCAAGAACATAGTTAAAGGCATTATCTATGATGATCTAAACAACATTATCCACCTCCACCTCCACCTCTGTTAGGTCCCTATACTACTAGTGTAACCCCTTATTGTTATTAGTACAACCCCCTTATTATAGTGTTGGACCCATGTAATCCCCATATTGTTATTATTGTGCCCCATAGAAACCCACTATTGTTGTTAATATGCCCTTATATTATTATTGTTATGTCGGCTCTGATTATATTATGACCCCTTAGACTCCTATATATAGAAAGGAGGTCTTGTCATTTGAATCATCCAATAATTGTTCATTTGTGTAATGTAAAGTAGGTTGCCCCCTCGAAAAGGCTTATTTCTAAGGAGTTCATCCATCTTTTCTATCTTTTTGTGAGCTGGTTTCATAACAACCTCTTCAACAACCTCATCCAAAAGTTGAAACAACAAGTGTGCATCTTTCACCTTATCAGATGCATCAACTGATTTTAGAAACATGGTTCCCTGTGGCAAAAAGATAAGAAAATTTATAATGGTACGATTCTTTTGGTCAATGCATCCATCTGGCATGATGGTACAACCTACTTTCACCCATGAGCTTTTGAAATCTTTCAAATATTCCTCAATGGACACAAACTCTTTTTGCAAAAGAGATTCCCTTAATTCATGCATAGTAGGGCCTTTGAAGCCCTTACCAACAACAAATATGGCATCAAACATAGGTTTATAATACAGTGATCAGGCAGCATTGAAGGGGATATCAACATCATACCACCATCTAGCTATGTAATCACAGGCAGTGTCAATTTTTTCATCCAATGGTCATCTAAAGTAGGTTGGATTTGACTTCCATTAGTTTGAGGACCATGTGCACTATCAGAGGAAGAGGAGAGTAAGAAATAACTTTTGATATCACCTTTTCTTTTTAATTTTACACTTACCCTTTTCTTGAATAGACTCCAAAGAGAGAGGAACATAGCAAAAGGGGTTGGATGCATCATGACAAGGGATAGATGAAGAGCCCTCACAATCAAAATTGGGGTTGGAAGCCATCATGTGTTTTAGACTCCTCTTCCTCCCTATTTCAGCCTCTATTTCTTTTTTCCTAGCTCTTTCTTCCTCAAACTTCTCAAATTTTTCTAGCAACTCCTTCTTAATTTCCCCAATCTGCTCTGATGGTGTTGTACATGGGACAATTTGGCCTCTAATACCAGCCAAGTGTTGTTTCAACCAGTGAATGCCCGCTCCACCTCCTTTAATTCTTTTATGACAAAATTTGCAATACATTTGATTGTCAATCATCTCAGCATATGCCCACGTAGCATCTTTCACTCTAGGAGCCATTTTCTAATATTTGGAATTGGAAATGAAAGGACAAAAGTTCGAAAATGAAAAACAAAAAAACAACTCTTCATTTCTTCTAGAAAATTTATTTTTTTCAATTTCCAGATCTGTTAAAAAATAAACAAGGGCAGATTTGAGAAGTGAAAAAAAAATACATGTAGCCTCCTCAATGTTGCGCCAAAAATAAATTCCTTAACACTGCTCCAAAATGGTGCTCCAATGATTGCCCACGAACCTCCTCATTGCTGCTCCAAAAATCCACTCCAACTCTTCACAAACTCCTCATAAATGCTCACACAAATGCAAGGAGATAGTTGTGAGAACATGTGAGGGGGTTGGGCCACTTTTATAGCATTGGAAGAGAGGTAGATGCGTTAGGGAAAAAAGACAATTTGGAGTCTACCTTGCTGCCTTTTTTTCCCGCTACCCAAGCCGGCCAGTTTAAGTCGGGCTCGGCTGAGCTGGTCAGTATATTACAAAACCAACCAAGTTGGTGACCAACTCGGCTAGTTCAGTAACGGACCGACCGCTAGACCGGTTAATTGGTTAAGCCGGCTCAGGCAAGGGTTTGGCTCAGTCTACTAGGCTTAATCCGAGTCTTTGTGGATGACTTCTCTCACAAAACTTGGATTTATTTCTTGAAGAAGGACAAAGTCTTCACATGGTTCCACTTGGTTGAAAATCAAATAGGGAAGAAGATCAAAATATTGAGGACCGATAATGAAACCGAACATGAATCAAATGAGTTCAATGACTATTGTAGAGAAGCTAGCATTAAGAGGGAGACTACTACCGCATATACTCTTGAGAAAAATGGTGTTGCTGAAAGGAAGAATCGTTCTATTATAGAAGCCACTCGTGCCATGCTTCATGACCAAAGCCTTCCAAAGTTCCTATGGGAAGAAGCTCCCAACATTGTTGTGTATGTTCAAAATAGATGCCCTCATCAAGCATTGGACTCTAAAACTCCTGAAGAAGTTTTCACCGCTAAGAAACCTGATGTTTCTCACTCTAAAATTTTTGGTAGCCCTGTGTATTTTCTTGTGTCGAAAGAAAAGAGAAGCAAATTTGATGCATTTGGGAAGAAAGGAACATTTGTGGGCTACAGTGAAACTTCTAAGGCATATAGAATCTATGCGCCTAGTCAAACAAAAGTGGAGATAAATCATGATGTTACCTTTGATGAAGATGTTGCCCTTGGGAAGATTAGTAACCTTCCTATTCCAAGGAAAGACAAAGAAGCAGATACAGGAAAGTAGGGAGAACCGGAGGATGAGCTATCCCCGATGTTGAAGGACCAATGGATCCCATTGATCCACCACCTCATGAGCCGTCCTCCTCAAAAAGGAGACCCTCATGGCTTAAGGAAACTCTCGAAGATGTCAGGAATCATATTGCTCCAAGGGGAACTTTTCGTGAAAATAAGAAGCCAAATAGGTACCAAGAGTACTTAGCTGCCATGAGCACCATTGTTCAATCTGAGTCTTGCACATTCGAAGAAGCTGTGGAGGACAAAGTTTGGAAGGATAACCATAGAACATACCATTGTTGCCTAAAATTAATAGTTTCAAAGGTAAAAACATTAGTTTTGACTTACCCTCAAACAACTGACATTTGTGACATGCTGCTACTTCTTTTCTAACGTCAGAAAATAAAGTAGGCCAGTGAAACTAGATCTCAATATTTTATATGTTGTGGCCTTCCAGTAATGATGCCCCCCACATGCTCCTTCATGAAATTCTTTACTCATTTTCTTAGCTTCATCTTCTAGCAGGCAATTCAACAAAATACCTTGAGGATCCTTCCAGTATATATAACCATTCAAAAGACAATACTTAACATATTTCAATTTCAAAAATCTAGCCCAGGTCTTATCTATTCCTGGTGGCACTTGTAAATTTTGCAAAATGTAAACAACATCAACATACCACGGACATTGTTTAAAACAATCTTCAGCTTCAACCACTGATTCTTCATTTGGCAGATCTGATAATTCAAAAACAAAATTTATGCCAACAACATCAAGATTTGACTCAGTCATTAGTCTGTCTAGACCTTGTCCTTTAATCAACTTGGTCAGTTTGATTTCCATGTCGTTCTCCTAACATTTTAGCAATCCATGTCCCTCTTCTGCCATCATTGTCTGGTTGTACTAAAATACTCTTTATTGCAACATCTAGTACATATGCAATCACATGAGAATGCTAAATAAACACTCTAAAATATTTTAATGCTTTGATCAATCCATATCTCTGTTTGTCTAGAATATTGTACTTTAGTTCAACATCCCTCAATGCTCTGCTGAAAAAGGAGATGGGCTATTATTGTCTTGCATCATTCTTCTGAAGCAACACACCAGAAATAGTGTGTTCGGAAGCAAAAGAAAAAATCATGAAATCTTTTGAAAATTCTGGACTAATGAGTAGAGGTGCTTGGCCTAAGGCTCTCTTGATATCATTAAAAGAATTCTTTGCTTGTTCATTCCACTTAATTTCGCTCCCTTTCTTAAGCATTCCTGTTATTACTTTTAAGATTTCTGCAAAATTCGGAATAAAACGCCTCAGAAAGTTTACTTTACCCAAGAAAGATTGCACTTCCTTTTTACTTCTTGGTTGTTCAATCTTTTGGATTGTTTTCACTCTGTTGGGGTCTATCTTGATGCCCTCCTTTGATACTACATGTCCCAACAGCTTACCCTCTCTCATGGCAAAATGGGATTTCTTCAAATTAAGAATTTATGAATTTCCTACACTTACTAAAAATTGTTCTAAGATGTTTCAGATGGGAAAATTCGAACTTTGAGAAAACAGTAATATCATCTAGATATATCACCACAAAATTATCTCTTTCATTGGCAAAGGTGATGTCCATTACGCATTGAAAAGTGGCTCCTGCGTTCATGAGTCTGAATGGCATCTTACAATACATGAATGTACCCCATGGTGTGGTGAACGCAGTGTTCTCTTGATCTTTTGGGTCGACCAAGATCTGATTGTCTCTTGAAAACCCATCCAACATGGAAATCCTTTCTGAACCAACCACCTTCTAGAGAATGTGATCCATTTTCAGTAAAGGATAATTATCTTTCATTGAGACTTTATGTAAATTTCTGAAATCCACACACAGGCGAATTTCCCCACTTTTCTTTCTTACTGGCACCAAGTTTGCTACCCAATTGGAAACTCTGAGTGGAATGATAATTTTAGCAGCTATCAGTCTCTTCTCTCTCAATCAGTGGCAGTGGTTTTGGATTGATCCTTCTTAACTTATGTTTGAATGGTTTCTCATTTTCCTTAAGTGGTATAGTATGTTAGATAATGGATTAATCATAAATCTTTAAATCTCTGTACCTCCAGACGAATATATTAGCAAATTCCTTCACTAATTCTGCATACTATGTTTTTTGATGTTTCTTTAAAGTGCTGGAAACTTTGACAACTTTTGGGTCACTTTTAGTTCCCAAATTGTAATCCTCCATCTCCCCCTCAGTTGGCAGAACTCTTGGCTTCACTGCTACATAATTAGAATCAAATAATCTTTCTAAAAGTACTAAGCCTCTAGGAATCAAATTATTATTAAGATGAATAATTTCCTTTCTTGCTACAACAATCAAATATACTATTGTTTCAGAATTGTCATCTGGAATTTCATCTTCGTGCCTT
This sequence comes from Pinus taeda, assembly GCA_000404065.3. Lineage (NCBI taxonomy): Eukaryota > Viridiplantae > Streptophyta > Pinopsida > Pinales > Pinaceae > Pinus > Pinus taeda. Next base: position 11,357 of record APFE030339165.1, read on the forward strand.
TCTATCGGAGCGCTAAGGAATTCCTCTGTCCTCTCTAGACATATTTTAATTTGCTGATCGTCTTCAAAAAACCACCAATGCTTTGTATTATCTGGAATTGAAGGCTGGCGTCTAACATTTATCTCATATTTTTCATTTGAATACAATGGAGCTCTGAATGTACTAGCAAATTTTGCCAGAGCATCTACAATTCCAGTTTTATCTCTTGGTATCAATGAGATTTCATGTTCAGCAAAGAAGTTAGAAAACAAATCCCAAATTTCATTTCTGTAATATCTCATTGTCGGATACCTAGTTTGATAGACAGATTTAAGTTGGTTCACAACCAACTCTGAATCTTCAAAAATGTGAACTTTCTGTGCCTTTTGCTCTCGTAACAGATTTAAACCAATAACGAGAGCTTCATACTCCGCCATGTTATTTGTAGAATCAAACAGCAGTTTAAAAGAATGAAATTGATTTATATAATCTGGTGGAAAATTCCATACAGTTGCTCCCAAACGTTTCTCACATGTGGATCCATCAAAGTATAATTTCCAGACCTCCCTTGAAGAAATTTGGACTAGTTCTTGCTGAATATCAATTTCATTTGTTGTTGATGTTTCTCCCTCAACACAGCCATCGTTGAAAAAGATTTGTGATCCCAGCTCTGTGCCTACTGCATATATTGGATGATTATCCGGTTGCATTTTGTTGCTCACCATATAGGCCATTTGAACTTCTTGATATAGCCTTTTCATTTCACCAAACAATGGTATAGAAGCATAAGTCATGTCCATCTATAAAGTTCCTCCCAATCTTGCTGCCCAAGATTGGGATAACTGTTGAAAAATCTAGGGCAATTAGAGTTAAAGAGATTCTTCTTGTTATGATAACTATTTGTGAGGCATTTTAAACTTTTTCTTAATAGCACAATCTTCTCTTGATATTATTAGAGTGTGTCTTCTTAGTTCATCCAATAGCTACCAAAACAAAAGAGACAAGGACACAAGATGTTGGCTTTCTGCCAAGTCCAAAACCTCTCACTCTTTAAGAGGAAAACCCACACAAAATTCTTCTTATAGAGATTCCAATTGACGAATACCAAGACCGTGACCCTTGACCTATTAGGCCACTCCAAGACCAAGACACCAATCCTCTTCTTCGTCACTGTTGAGATCATCATCACCACTGCTTCACCGAGGTCATCATTACGACACCTTCACTGAGATATTCATCATAACAACGAGGTCACTGCTACTACACCATTGCCACACCTTTACTGAGATCTTCACCTTGTAACTTTGTCTCCATCAGAATCATGACTATACCGAGATCATAATTGAATCTATGATGAATGCATCTAGAAGTATGCCAAGACAGAGTGTGTCACTGTGAGGTCTCCTCATCACAAATATACTGAGATCATGACTACGTCCAGGATGAATGCCAAGACAAAATGTGATACTATGGGATCACCGAGATCGTTGTCATCATTGTTATGCCAAGATTTGTGACTGTGCTTTCTTCCTGCACCAAGATCTTCATGATACTGTCTAGTATGCTGAAATAGAGTGTTCTCTTCCTGCACTGAGATCCTTATCATTGTACCAATGCCGAGACTGTAACCATTAAGACTGTGAAGAGACTGAAAAACTTCATCTCAGTGGCACTCATCTGAAAATTACAATGATGTTGTCCATCCAAAATCTAAACCTCACTGTCATACGAAGAATCTCAGACTTGTACCCATCCAAAATTACAGAGAATGCTCCTCCTATTTTGCATAGACCCTAGCTGGGTATATATAGTAGTTTGTCCTCCATATTTACTCGACATGATCCAATGAAGAGATGTGTCACCTTATTTGAGCTGACATGACTGCTTTTAATTCAATTTTGCAGGCCAACGTGACGAAGAGGATTGTGCTTGTCATTCGGAGGGCTTCTTGACATCGTTTATAACTCAAATGCATTTGATACATGCCCAAGAAGGGTTCTTCATGACATTAACTCTTTGACCTTTAAAGATAAAACCTAAGGCTCTCTATGGGAGCCATCTATACATAAAAATTCTTGTTCATGAAACCCATAAAGCAAGCAAAATAATAAATTTATTTTCTTGTTTACAAAAATCATAATTACAATGTCTTTATGAAGACCGAACCTAGTTACCCTTTCTCCAACAATAACATGTCAAATCTAGCAGGAATGTCTACTACTACTATATCCATCAAAACACTTTTAAGGGGAATCTGACCTAAGGTGACAGTTAAATCCTTAATCAGCCCTAAGCATTTTACTTTTCTGGAATCAAAGGAGAACAAATCTTTATAGGGTCTAGTAATTTGAAGTCCTAGATCGTCCATGACTGATTTGGGCATGGGATTATGTGAGGCTCCCAAGTCTAACATTGCGTTATGAAGAATCATATCATGCATATTTAGACTTATATAAAAAGGGGGCACATCATTGTTTGCACTTTTGAGTGTGGGCCAAATACAAATTCGGGAGCATCATCATCTAGATTCAAAGATACTTGTGAAACTATGTTGACTTGATCACTCTTTGAATTTTTAATCATAGTAAGAATTATTTTCTTATATTGGTCATTTCTTAAAAGTTTAGCAAAAGGAATGGACACTTTCAACTTACTAATTTCAGACTCCAAATTAAAAGTTGACTGTAATTTTTTTGAATCTTTGGTCTCCTTTCTTACTTCTTTCAGAATGTCCTTCTTTGGCTCCTTTGGCCTCTTCAGTATCTCTTTTATGGGTTCAGCTTGTTGTTCGACTGCTGTCTTTTGTGGCGGAGCTTTGATAGCAACATTTAGATTTTTGAGGTTGTATTGTCTTTGAAAATCTGCCACTGCATTATTGTACCCCTGCTAATAAACAATTGAATCGCAGAGATGAACACTGTCTTTTTCTCATGAGCATCCAACAGAAAGGTCATGTTCTTCTTGGTGGCAAAAGCTTGCGTCTCCTCGTCATCAAAGCACCCAATTTGATGATATTCTCCATTAGTATCCTCACCTACAAATGATTTTGGAAAAAAAGGTCGAACAACGGGTTGTTGTTCTTCAGAAGCTTTCTGCTCTCTGGGACGGTTTAGTCCCACTGGCAGCAGAGCAACACCAAAAACTTATTTTAAAAAAATCTGAATACAATAAGCCCTCTGCCTCATTCCTTGCATCATCATCAACTAATGGCATGCGTGAACTTCTAATTGGGTGTTTAATCACAAGCAGGACTTAGCTGAGACACAAGGGAAAGGCATATTTGTAAGGGTCAAGGTAACGCAAGAGCTACCCATAGGGACTGTTCAATACTTCTTTGCATCATTATCCAGAAACGAACTATTATAGGGATGTTGGCAAAGATGTTGGATTCTATCCGTTGTTCGCCAATTGTTATAGCCGCTACAATGAAACCCAAAATTTTGGGAATATTCAAAATTTTTAGTTCCCAATTTGCTCGCCCCGAGTCATTAAGGTTTTGGTCGTGTTCTTAGTTGATTTGATGTAAGCATCAATTTCTTCCAGGGTGAAATGTGCCCCCAAGATGATATTTTCTTCGATGCTTGGTTTATTCGAAATGTTGATTTTGATGGTAGCCATATTTCCTTCTTCAAAAGCATTTGGTGCAAGAATGGGATTTTTAAACCAATCAACTTCACCATGTATGAAGTCTTCTAAGTCCATAGCATATTGGTCATGGGTTTGTTGTAGAACAAAGTACGCACGATGGTGCATATCATCCCAAGGATAATTAGGGGTGGTCATGGCTTCCATGCCCGGGATCTCCTAAAATTCGGATTTTTTACTTGAGGTTGATTCTCACGGGGAGGGGTCAACTTATCCACCAATTTCCCCATAGTTTTCAGCATTACATCAAATTTCAAGTCAGGGGATGAAGATGACTCTTCTTTGAAACCTACTCTTCTTTCAACCTTCATTTTTGCCTTCTTTGCCGATAAATTGGCTTCAACTCCAATTGCATTATTCTGCATTTGCTCCAAAGTAGGGTTTCTCTCACGGAGTTGATAAGCCAACTTAGCATCAAAGCAGCCAGGATAATGTAACAAAACTAAACCAGGAGGGGGTTTGATTTTAGCCAAAATAGAATTATAAATCTTATTAAATCTGACTGTGAATTCTTGTACATATACTCCTGGGTTTCTTTCGAGTGCATTATACTCAGCTAAAATCTGCAATGGCTTTTTCTTCACTTCCCATCTGGCAAGAAACAATCGTTCAAACTCCTGGAAGTTATTAATATTGGTTGCATGCAAAGATCTAAACTATTTCTTTACCTCACCAGACAGACTTTGTGCAAAAAGCTTCAATTTTACATCATCATGGTCAACTTCTCCTAGATCTATGAAATCGTTGAGTTTATCTAGATGTTCTCGAGCGGTATAATATCCAGTCCCATCAAACTGAATAAGACATTGTCCATAATTTTGTGGGAGATCATGGACCTGTGTTGGAAGATTCAAAGGTGCATATCGAGCAGCCATAGGCCTACAATGTGAACTTGTACTAACAGCATGAGTAAAAACAATAGAAGTTACAGGTACTGAGATTGTTGGAATGGAAATTGATGGAATAGGCTTTTGAAAACCTCTAGATGACAGTTGAGTAGTTGGGGTAAACAAAGATGGAATGAAATAAGGATAAGTTGGAGATTTAGCAGCAGCTTCTTGAAGTTCCTTGACTTTTTGTTCCAATTTTTGAAAGTGAGCCCAAATCTCAAAATCTTGGGGTAAAAGCTCTAGTTCCGAGATAGAGGGCCCAGGGGTAAAGGTCTTAAGATTTGTTGGATCTAAAACAGTTTCTGACAAATTACTCTCGGACTTAGATCTGAGTAAGTTACTTTCAAATTTAATATCTAGCACTAAGTCTTCAAAAGTTTCATGTTTTGCAGGTAGAGAGAAAGATCTTTCTAAATTGACCGTACCTGTTTCCCTTAGGAGTCTTTTTCTTGAACAGTTTTTCTGGGCTTGAAAAAATATGAGGTGGATTTGGATCCGCATTCCTCCGAGTATGAACACTTGTATGAGCTAGAACTTCGTCAATAAGAACCCTTCAGATCATAGTGTGGAGTCGCCAGAGCAAACATCTTGCAGCCAAACTAAAATACAAATCTCTGTTTTCCCTCAGAGATCTGATTTTCAACAATAAAATCATTAGGGGAAAGATATGCTTTTCGTTCCCCGACAACATCGCCAAAATGTTATCACTCGGAGAAAACCCTAGCTGCAGGTAAAACCCTAAGGTAACCTTAGAACCTCTTTTAGGTTGAAGCTGGCCCTTCAACCCGAAGAGAGATCTCTCCGTAAAAATCAACTACCCTATGATTACTGTAGTATAAGGTTTTGTGCAATTGAGTTCAGGTGGCCAGATTTAGGTCTAGGATAAATTGGTTGCATGATCTTCAAAACCATTGGGCATGGAGTCCAACTATTAAACAAATGAGATCATAGCTCCAATGAGCAGGTTGTACAAAGAATGAAAGTCACAAGTCCTTTGACTATTTGGGAGATTTGAAAGAAAGATTACTTAAGGAAAACAGAGTTTATAATGACTAGAATAACACATTAATGACTGATAATTTAAGAGAGGAGCATCAATGAAATCCAATCTCATAAAATAACATTCTAAGACATGGAAGAAAACAATTATATAACAGAGAAAAACTAACAACGAAAAGTAACATATGAATTTCCTACAAACTTCTCATTGAACAATATGAATACATTCAAGATTGCTCAAATATATTTGGACTACAAGTGTTTTTCCAATAAAATCCAACCTCATTTCAATATTCATAAACTGTTTATATAGTGCTTACATAACTGTTTGCAAAATAATAGTCATCACATAATTACAGAAACTGAGATATTTTAAATATCTTTCAAGTTCATGTATGCAAAGATAAACTTAAAAATATTATGTCTTTCCTAGAATAACTATAGGAAAATGCTTGTATTTAGGCAAAAAGAAATATCTAGTCAACTGCCTCCCTTGAAAGTAGGGCAGGTCCCTACATTGTAGTTTAACATCTCTGTTATCATAACAAGTCCCTCTGCAACAATCCATCAAAATTGCTCCTTTGTTCTTCTTCAATTCTGCTAGAAAATTTTTATCCTTCAAATCTAGAAATTGGTTCATTAATGTTGATCTTTTGCCTTGGAATCTAGAGTGGTTGAAGTTGTTTTCGCAAAAACTTGTTGACTGTCCATTCAAACAACCAACCCCTCTTTTCCTGTGATTCCACAGCTGCCGGCTCATAAGCCTTCAACTCTTTGTATGGTCTTATGGGAGAAATTTCCAACTTATTGCTTCATTGGTACTCCTCAGCGCCCTTTGGCATTTGTTTTGTTATATGACTAGGCTAATGACTATCGGCTTAATGCCATATCAGAGCCCCTTTATAACGTAATTTAACGTGAAGTTCTGACTTTGTCTTGGCTCCTTTTGCCTTTGCCCTTCCTGCATTTCTTCACCATAAGACTAGGGGTTGTGACCTACTGCTTAGCGTTGATGTGTTAGGGTGTTTTGTTTGTTGTCGGGGGCTATTTTTCCTTTGTTAAGTGCTTAGCACCCAAATTTCTTTAAATTCCTCTTGACCATGTGTCAGCCCAATATCAGAACCCCTCCCATCAAAAGTTTCCAATCAGAGGATTTACATTAGACCTGTGGTATTCCTCAACCTTCGATATGCGACCTCCGATATGACATCATTAGTCCACGTGGCACCTCGTGAGTGGTGACATGTGTCACCCAGTTTTGTCCCCTTAGGCCCCCTCAAAACACCAAAAATGCATGCCATGTGTCCTTTCGTACCACCACATCATGCTAACGTCGGATGTCACTATAGCTTATCGGGACCAATCATATACCACGACATGTCCCGCTAGAGGAGAGAGAAAAGGGCCCGTCCACCTTTCGTTTTGCGATGAAATCCTTTGTTAAATTGTATCGGCATTCCCCAATGTTTTTAACCCTGTCGGTATTCCTTCGCGGTTTTAACACTATCGACATTCCCCGACAGTTTTAACACTATCGACATTTGCATATCACAACTTTTTAAAAGTTGTCACATTCCCTGATTCGTCGATTGCCGATATAGCATTGTTATATAGCAAGGCGTTGACTAAAAGCTCTATCGCTCCATAAGATCAAAGCACAATGTTGGCGATACTAATGATTTATAGACATACTCATCGTTGTCTCTCTCAAAACATACCCCACCTGGGTTCTCTCAAGATATGCTCCATAAGAACTATTCTTTCCTTGTACTCCCCAGTCCCAAAAGAACATCGGTCAGTGTTGCGGGCGAGGCCCCCCCCCCCCCCCCC